>CM019069.1:84475582-84566630 GCA_009667805.1 Leptobrachium leishanense | reverse complement strand
AACATTCAGGCTTTGTTCTGGCTCGTAAATCCCCTATTCACCTCTTATATGCTACAAAATGACTTTTATTATGATAAATTTACCTAATAAATGTAGCATTAATTTAAATATATGTCTCCTTGTGTTTTTTTAATGAATTGCATAAATCTAATTTAATTGGGAAATGGTTTGAAGGTGCAATTTCTTCCTTATTTCTGTTGCTCGGCTAAAGGTTGATGTCCAAAAAATATACACTGTAAGCAATATGTCTTCCCAATAGCGGGAAAATATTTAAACATTTAACCAGAATGGCAGAGGAACGCCGATACGAGAACAAGAGAAAAACCATCAGAGGATAGAAACATAAGGTAAAAAGGAAGGTTTCCGGTTTACTTCCAGGGGGTTATCTCTCTTTCCACGATACCGAAGGACATTCGGATATGTTAAACTGGGACCAATGACCTAATCCATAATAAATATCTCATAAATAATTATATTTATATATATAAAAAATGCACATTCACATAGAGTGAAAGCCGAAAAAGTACACTTTACAAAACAGAAATAGTTATATATAAATTTATATATTTCCTTCTGAAGTTGTGACATTAAGTGACATAAGATTTATTTGAACAGAACTTAATTAGCTGATATAGCTGCAATATATATCTATGCGCTCCCCTCTAGACTGTTAGCTCCTTTGTGCACCCTCTACACCTCTTGCTTCCATCCTATTTCTGTTTATCTGTATCTCCCCCCCCTTTGGTTATTGCAAAGTGCTGCGGAAACTGTTGCCGCTATATTAATGATGGAGTATTATTAATATATATAGCAATAAAGTGTGACGTAAACCAGGCAGCCATGGGATCACTTGACCATTCTATAACACAGATATCTATTTTATTAATAGGTTCAAACACACACAGCCTCCTACTCCATCAACACGTTTCCATGCAGTGCCAAGAAAACCAAAATAAAAAAGAAAATAATTAAATACTACCGTCTTTAGTGTGATCAGGTTAAAGAAAGGGGAACCCAAGGAAGGTTTCATGTTTATTGGCTCAAGATCGTTATGTGCAGGTTCTCGCCTCCATGGACGCAAAGCATTATGGGAGGTGTACTTTTGTCAGGCCGAGTGGGCTCAGCTGCCAAATGCCGCCTGAACTGCTAGTCCCAGAAGTCTTTGTATGCGGCTCCCGGATCATGGGGGTGAGGGCAGCAAGTGTCTTCTTGGGTATCTAGGCCCACCTTATGCCTTGGCAGGACCCTCCTCCAGGATCAGAGGATCCCCTGATGTGTTGATGAGTCGATGACAACAGGTAAGGAAGGGGTCTGGGACAGTGTCTGGAGGGAAGAGGCGATTTAGCACATTGATGAAAAGGGGGACTGCTGCTGGACCACCTACACTGCACAAACAGACCAGAGGGAGACAATTGATGCAATGAAGGATGCATAGGCTGGTGGGTATGGGAGAGTTGTGCAAAATTACAGGTGACAGGGACAAATCTAGAATGTTGAAGGAACACACACATATATACATATATTTATATATCCTTCAGATTTACTACTGACATATACATATATATTTATATCTGTAGTAAGGATAGAGTAAGTGCAGTTTATGAATTTTAGACGGGGTACAAGGGTCTCCCATGCAGATTCAATGCCTGGATGAGATTGAATTTGAAGAGCGTTAGCTCTTTGGGCTAGGTTACAAGTGTGTACTTTTTAAAGAGGCACTTCACGTGCCATGTGATAATTAATAATAAAGATCAGTGCATGTTTAATCCCATAGTGGGATATAACAAACCGACCCAGTCCTGGGCACCGCCACGTCAAGTATTTCTTTTGTAATAAATAAAATTTGATTCCTGTCACGTGTTAGAATTTGTTCTGAAGAAATTCCCCTACAGCGACAGAAACATTGACTTGTGGTTATATTTTAATGAATTATTTATTTATTTATAAAGTATTTTACCAGGAAGGATACATTGAGATTTCTCTCAGTTTCAAGTATGTCCTGGGTTCAAGAACATTGAAATGTTACAGTTTTTACAGAAGTACAAAGTAATAAAATGCAAGATATGAAAAAACACAGATATACAGATTAACAGAAAATAAATATGTAGGAAATAGTCATTATGTTACATGTTTACAGGTGTATTCCGTATTTAGGTATGTTAATAGGGAGCTCTTGAGTGACTTAAGACTGGGGGAAGATTTGACGGCGTCTGGGAGGTTATTCCATAATTGCGGTGCTGTGTAGCAAAATGAGGATCGAGCCACTTTCTTTTTGTATTGTGGTATCGCAAGTAAGGTGCAGGTCCTGGACCGGAGGCTATAGGATGAGGGAACTGCTGGAGGAAGCAGTCTATTCAGGTAGGGTAGCATCTTCCCTGAAAAGCTCTTAAACACCAGATTGGAAAGGTGAAGGGTGCGTTTAGACTCAAGCGACGGCCAGTTTAGCTCTTTTAACATGTCACGATGGGTCATGTAGTTACATTGTAGCGCAAAGTGGCAGAATGAGTTATACAATGTAGAAAGTTTCTGAAGGTGTGTTTGAGGGGCCGCTGCATACACTACATCTCCGTAATCAATAGCCGGTATAAGCGTTTGTTGTACAATTTGCTTTCTTACCATGGGACTCAGGCATGAGTTGTTTCTGTACATGGCACCTAGTTTGGGGTAAAGTTTAGATGAGAGTTTTTCGATGTGGGGATTATATAAAAGTTACAATTTTGTTGAACAGTCCCAGAGTACCGGCACATTTAATACAGATACATATATATATATATATATTTATGGGCTGAGTTTTAAGGTATCATTATGAAGATACATATACATGTATTAAAATAATATTAGAGTTAGTGTGGGTTGTTGGTTAAGTGTGAAATGACACTACATAATTGAGGATGGAAATATCGGTGAGATTCTGAATATTCCTAAGGACTTTGCCCCGGATACTAACATAGGAAAACGGTGACGGCCACCTGAAAGTAGCATCTCAGCATATAACTGTCAGATGCTGGATATTCACCAGTACTATAGAGTAATGCATAAATGCTTGTGTATACGAGTCACGTCTGTCAAATAGGGGCACACCACTCATTCATGACAGTTGACATTTAGTCGTTCATGTACTTTGTTCAAAGCCTCCAGACTCTGCAGCTGATGGATACTTTGATGCCACCAATTATTTTATTACGCTTACGTACATCTTGCATTGGAAAATATCCATAAAGATGAAAAACAGATAAGACAACGTTAGTGGGAGTTATAACTAAATAGACATATATTTCTAGCTCTTTATTATTAATTTTTTCTTCTAAAAAGCAATCACAATGACGATCCCATTTATATTGATTTTAATGTCCTTCTCCCTTCCACCTCAGGGATGTTTACTCTTAGCTGTTGATGAGTCACCATGGCACCCTGGAATGCCATAAGGGTAGCTTCTGTGATGTCATAGAGTTAGCTGCTGCTGGAGCCCTTTGAACATTCTATTATCTCCCAGACACATCCGAGGCTGCGACGGAGATTCACCTCTTGAGCTGCTGTCCCTGAACCCTCTTGTGGTGTGGAGATCTGTGCCTCATTTGGATGTGTCTGAAGACTTGGAGCGAGACTACCCTAAATCTGACCTTGGTGCTTTGGAGGTTCTAGCAGGGGACGCTATATTATATTGT
Source organism: Leptobrachium leishanense (assembly GCA_009667805.1). NCBI lineage: Eukaryota > Metazoa > Chordata > Amphibia > Anura > Megophryidae > Leptobrachium > Leptobrachium leishanense. Next base: position 84,562,965 of record CM019069.1, on the reverse strand, counting down.
CGCTACTCGTATACCCTTTTAGATAGATCGGTGCTTCTTTAGTTGGGATGAGCATCCTATTAAGCTTTGCGTGCGCTGCGTGGTTCGCAGGGAGGGGGGTAGGCCTAGCGCGCAGATTATATGTTTTATGTTTGTCTGTCTGTGTCTGTCTATCCAATTTATATGTCCATATTTTAAACAGAACAAGCCCTATCTTTGTATTAACCTCTTAATGCCCAGAGGGAAGGGCGGTCCTTCATGCCATGGTTCTCTCAGAGGTTTCTCCCAAAGGAGTTTTTCCTCTCCTGGGTGCTAAAGGACGACTCTTCGTGAGTCCAGAGGTCGCCCATATCATGACCATTTTCCCGGTCAAAACTATAATAACATTCAGGCTTTGTTCTGGCTCGTAAATCCCCTATTCACCTCTTATATGCTACAAAATGACTTTTATTATGATAAATTTACCTAATAAATGTAGCATTAATTTAAATATATGTCTCCTTGTGTTTTTTTAATGAATTGCATAAATCTAATTTAATTGGGAAATGGTTTGAAGGTGCAATTTCTTCCTTATTTGTGTTGCTCGGCTAAAGGTTGATGTCCAAAAAATATACACTGTAAGCAATATGTCTTCCCAATAGCGGGAAAATATTTAAACATTTAACCAGAATGGCAGAGGAACGCCGATACGAGAACAAGAGAAAAACCATCAGAGGATAGAAACATAAGGTAAAAAGGAAGGTTTCCGGTTTACTTCCAGGGGGTTCTCTCTTTTTCCACGATACCGAAGGACATTCGGATATGTTAAACTGGGACCAATGACCTAATCCATAATAAATATCTCATAAATAATTATATTTATATATATAAAAAATGCACATTCACATAGAGTGAAAGCCGAAAAAGTACACTTTACAAAACAGAAATAGTTATATATAAATTTATATATTTCCTTCTGAAGTTGTGACATTAAGTGACATAAGATTTATTTGAACAGAACTTAATTTAGCTGATATAGCTGCAATATATATCTATGCGCTCCCCTCTAGACTGTTAGCTCCTTTGTGCAGGCCCTCTACACCTCTTGCTTCCATCCTATTTCTGTTTATCTGTATCTCCCTCCCTTTGGTTATTGCAAAGTGCTGCGGAAACTGTTGGCGCTATATTAATGATGATAGTTATTAATATATATAGCAATAAAGTGTGACGTAAACCATGCAGCAATGGGATCACTTGACCATTCTATAACACAGATATCTATTTTATTATCAGTTCAAACACACACAGCCTCCTACTCCATCAACACGTTTCCATGCAGTGCCAAGAAAACCAAAATAAAAAAGAAAATAATTAAATACTACCGTCTTTAGTGTGATCAGGTTAAAGAAAGGGGAACCCAAGGAAGGTTTCATGTTTATTGGCTCAAGATCGTTATGTGCAGGTTCTCGCCTCCATGGACGCAAAGCATTATGGGAGGTGTACTTTTGTCAGGCCGAGTGGGCTCAGCTGCCAAATGCCGCCTGAACTGCTAGTCCCAGAAGTCTTTGCATGCGGCTCACGGATCATGGGGGTGAGGGCAGCAAGTGTCTTCTTGGGTATCTAGGCCCACCTTATGCCTTGGCAGGACCCTCCTCCTGGATCAGAGATCAGAAGATCCCCTGATGTGTTGATGAGTCGATGACAACAGGTAAGGAAGGGGTCTGGGACAGTGTCTGGAGGGAAGAGGCGATTTAGCACATTGATGGTTTCTAGAATAGGTCATTAGGACATTAAGGGTCACATGGGTGGGGGGAATAGATGTCGTAAAAAGTGAGAGTCAAATAGTATTTTCGAAATGGGAAAATAAATGCATGAGGGATCTTGGGCCCATAATAAAACAACAGATAAAATCATACAACCTAGAATGAAAAAAGGGAGAGGGGGGGAACACAAAACAGTGAAGGCTGCAAGAGACGAGAGGGGGGGGGGAAGGAAACCAAGAAGAAACGTCAGCCAGAATATAGAATGTTATAATGGGTTAAAAACCCAGAATCTACATGGAGTCCAGCATTTATAGTGTTAAAATATGTGATTTTTATTTCATGTGTTTTGTGTTCACGGTGGTCTTTAAAATGTCCTTTTGAGGTTTTGGATGGAGTCTTTTGTCATTTTTTTTTATCCCAAGGTGGATTTGTTTCTGGGGTGGGGCATAAATATGAGCCCACCAGTCTACCTCATGACTGAAAAGAAGCGTGAGCAGTGATGGTTCGCTACACAGCAGACTGTGGCTTCATTTTTGGATAGGACTCACCCTCATTTAGATAGGGGTGAGCCATTAATAGAAACCAAAGCCTCGAATTGCATTTTTGTTTCACACGGTATAATGGGAATAAGCGCAGATAAAAAAAAAATTTATTCTGTTTTATACATGTTTCTGGGCTGGATACATCTGGTGGTTGCAGCCGCCCCATCGCAATAGGCGCGACACCCCCCACCGTACATTGGATGGAGTGGCCTGTTAGATTGAAGTGATGTCACAGTGGGGTACAATATGTATTTTCCTGGTGGTTCTTGATGGAGTGTCTGTGCAGGTTCATCCTGAGATTTAGTTTAAGGCTAGTTTCACCAATATAGCAGCCCTTATCACACGCCGTGCACTGGATCATGTATACAACATTGGCAGACGTGCAAAGACGTGCAGTGCTGCTGTCACATATGTGTTGGCACAGTTTGCAGCGGGATTTGTTGCAGCGTTTGGCCCCATTCTGTATGTCATCCTGTTTCTGAGTGAGGTTGCTGCGGACCAGTTTTTGCTTCTGGTTGGGGGGGTTGCTTGAATGCCAGTAAGGGGGGCTGTGGTAATATTTATTTTGAAGCATTCAATATGTTCCACCCATCGCTCAAACTCAAGATGGATTTTTCCAAGCATAGTGTGAGCTTCCTGGACTGCACCATATCCACTGCCAACGACACGCTGCACTCATCTGTGTACAGGAAACCCACAGACAGGCAGAGCTACCTCCACAAGGCCAGTTTTCAACCCAACCACACCAACAAGGCATCATCTACAGCCAGCCCATCAGGTACCACCAAATCTGCTCTGACACTGGGGACAGGGATGAAAACCTGAGCAAACTATCTGCATCATTCCAGCGGAAGGGTTATAAGGAAAGGACAATCTCTGAAAAAATCGAATTTGCCCTGAAAACACCGTTCGAACAGCTGTTTGCTGAAAAAGAAAAGAAACACCACACGGATCCCTCTAGTTGTTTCCTACAACCTAACTCTAGAGGGAATGCGCAAAATCAAAGATCTGGAGGATCCTGCGCTCAAAGAAATATTCCCACAGCCCCCCTTACTGGCATTCAAGCAACCCCTCCCAACCTGAGGCAAAAACTGGTACACAGCAAACGCACAAAGGAATGGGACCACACGCTGCAACAAATCCCGCTGAAAACTGTGCCAACACATATGTGGCCACCTACAACATCAAGGGCTCGTACCTTTGCACGTCTACCAATGTGGTATACATGATCCAGTGCACGGCATGTGATAAGGGCTGCTATATTGCTGTAACTAGCCTTAAACTAAATCTCAGGCTGAACCTGCACAGACACTCCATCAAGAACCACCAGGAAATACATATTGAACCCCGGTGGGACATCACTTCAATCTAACAGGCCACTCCATCCAAAACCTCAATTAAAATCCTCAAAAGGACATTTTAAAGACCACCGTGAACGCAAAACACATGAAATGAAAATGATCACATATTTTAACACTATAATGCTGAGGTTTTTAACCCGTTATCATGTCACATACCATTCTGGCTGATGTTGTTTCTTCTTGGCTACTTTTTTTTTCTCATGTCTCTTTCAGCCTTCACTTCTTTTCTTTTTTTTCATTCTAGGTTGTATGATCTTCTGTTTTTTATTATGGGCCCAAGATCCCTCATGCATTTATTTTCCCATTTCGAACATACCATTTGACTCACTTCTTACGCCATCCAATTCCCCCCCACGTGACCCTAAATGTTCTTAATGTCCTATTCCAGGAACTGATCAGTCAGCATCCAGACCTGAGGAAGAGAGGTTACTCTTGAAAGCTTGTCTTTTAAATGTAACGTTAGTACAATAAAAAAGGTATAACTACGTACTGCTATACTCGTGATTATATATATATATATATATATATATTATTCCGTTTCACTTTCTAGGCTTCCCTTTGCAGTCTCTATCACGATAAAGACACTTAGAGGAAAGAGTGTTTAGATCCAAAATAGAAAAGAGGTGCAGTCGCTGTGGTAAAGCATTCAAAGATGATTTAATTAACACTTTTCATCTGCTTGCTTTTTTTTTTTTTTTTTTACACGAATACCCCAGAGTTAATCCATCTAATGATATATGCACATTTTTACTTATTATTGTAACTTCATTTTAGAATAATGGTCAATATGTAAACACAGGATACAAGTCTGTAGGCCTCACGAGGTAATAGGTGAGCAGGTAAAACCCAATGGAGACAATTCTTTTGTGGAAAGGGGTTATCAAAGCCTGGGTAATGCGATTATTGGGGCCATATGTGCTCTGGATTCAACAAAACATGCATAAAATTAATGAGCGTAAATCAAGATCTAAGACTTTAAACATAGTAGGGGATAAAAGGAGTGGCTAAGAGGTGGGCATTGAAATTGGTAGCATCGATTCATTATACATATTGGGACAAACTATTTGCCTCACGCAGTGGTAAGGCTTGTTAGAAGGACAGACTATGTGGGAGGGGGGAGAGAAGAAAAAAGTGGGAGGGGATGGGAGAAGATGGGTAGTCAGGAGAATGTCATAAGACAGGTCCTATCCTTGAGACCCCCCCAATCCCCAAAATTTGAGAACCCTACCCTTCCTCTCTATTCACAAGGGACATGAACTGTGTCTACAGAATCTTCCCTTAAGGCATAAGATGCCCCGTCCCAGACTGCATCTCCCATTCACCCCATCCAGGTTCACTAACAGGGTTATTCAAAGAGAATGGAAAAGTCACCGCACGGTCGGTGACTTTTCGTTCTGTTCAATTCGGTGCGATTTGGCGATCCCATTTCGGCAACCCTGCGGTGTATTCAGCAAGCCCCACAAGGCCATTGTGGTGCAGACAAAAGCCGCCACAAACCCCCCACTCACCGCAAAACCTGGCAAATGCTCACCGAAACCCGCAAAAAGATCTGGATTAACCCCGCCGAACATGCCGGAAAACCCGACACCGCAGACGGAGTGGGAAAAAGAAAAAAAAACTGCACGCTTGAATGTTTGAAAAGTGAAACGCTGTTTGCAAAGAAACTACAGAACGAAAATGTCTGAAATTTACATATAAGATCTAATGAATGATAATAAAAAGGGCTGTTACAGAAAAAAACGATTGGGGGGGAATCCCGAAAAATGTCTAAAAGATCTTAAATCTATAAATAGACTTTTTACTGCAGAATAATATAATCAACGGTTTATTAGATATTGTATTAACACGGGAATATTTTTAACATTGAAGCCTATGGGATTTGCCTGAATAAACCTGCCGCATGAAACCACCGAACAGCAGGGCAATTCAGTAACTTTTCACTGATGGTTTTTCTTCTCTGAATAGACGAAGCATTGCTTCTCTATGGGGATTCACTGCCCTCGACCGGGCACCGAACATGCACTGTATGTGCAGGCAATTCGCCAACATTTGGCGAACTGCCTGCTCTCTGAATAGCCGAATGGCCAGGAAAGGTAACCATACACTGAATTTCATTGTTCGGTTACCTTTCGCCAGCAATTCGGATCTCTTTGAGTAACCCTGTAAGCCAAGCCTGTGAAGTGATCCACTGGAATTACTTCTCATGGAACACACTCAGGGTTATTCAAAGAGCACCGAACTTGCACCGAGCGGAAAATTTCCATGTACGGTGAAATTTCCTGGAAATTTGGCTACTGAAAAAGCTGTCAATTTGCCAAAATATTGGAGACTTACCAACAAAATTCTGTGCAATTCGGCAGCGGTGAAATTCCCCATAGAGAAGTAATTGTTAATCTATTAAAAGAATGCCGACCGCAAGGGAAAAGTTGGCCAAATGGCCAGATTTTCAGTGGTTTCCTTTGAGAGGTTTAAACAGGAGAATCCCATAGTTTCAATGTAAAAAAAAATCCCCAATTTTAAAGTATTAATTTTCTATTCAACAGTTTTTATTTTCATTTGCTACAAATAGTCTCTTCATTAATTAAATTTTTTGGTCAAAATTAACCCTTTTATTTTTTAAAATTCTGTAACGACCTTTTTATTGTTATTCCTAGGACCTTCTATAATATTATTCATTATTTTTTTTACCCCAAAGCTTCGGTTGTTTGGCGTATCGTTGGCCGCATACGGCGGTGCGGTGGGCGGGTTGACAGGCATTCGGCAGGTCCCTTTGACCGCAGGGTTGACAAATTAAGGGCGCCAAAGGGGAGAGCACCAAAATTTTGTTAAAATTTCAGTGCCCTCTGAATAACCCCTACTGTCTGTGGAGGCCAAGAGATTCTTCAACTCCCTGCACATCCAAGATGTCAGCCCCCACCGGAAGAATTCTGCAATCCGGCACTGATTGGTGCTGGATCATGATACTGCTATTAAGAGGTGAAGCGGGGCATCGCTGGAAAGGTCACACTGTGACCTATCCAGCAATGCTTTTCTAATTTGTTTAGCTCTTACCGATGGGGAGATAGAGGGGTCCAAAGAACCCCTCCCCTTCAGGCACTCTCCCTACATGCTGGGGGAGGTGTCTGAAGAGGACGCAGATGACATTGCAAACACTGGCGGCTGGGGGGTAGTCCCACAGTGAGAGCTGACATGCAAGATGTAAGCCCGCTGTGGTTGAAGCTCCAGTTTGGTGCCAGATAGGCACCAAACGGAGCATCGTGAAGATGTGCGGGGAATGTCCTCTGCGTACAGGAGCGTAACGAGAGGACGTTCCCTGCACATCCTTCGCGTTCAAGTGGTTAATTATACAAGCATCTCCTACATCATTGGTTTCCAACCGCAGTCCTCAAGTAACCCCAACAGGTCAGGTTTTCCAGATAGCTGAAGCACAGCCCAAGTGATATGATTTGCGGCTCAGTGATTGCAGGATTCAGTCTGCTTTTTCCAAGGTAATCCTTAAAATCTGGCTTGTTAGGGGTACTTAAGGACCGTAGTTGGGAACCACTGTCCTACACTATAGTTTATAGTGCAGTATATAATTCGATCACGCTCTGTATTACATAGTTAGAATGCCATGATGCCTTTATGGCCCGAGCCAGAGAACATGCAGCAGCCACAAAAAGGCCCAAATTGGTGCTGCACCTTAGTGAACGGATATGGCAGCACCTTTCCTATATTGCTCTGAATTCTTGCAGGCACCACAGGTGCTACCTATAATTAGCCCTTTTGTGCTACTTTAAAAAGACACACCCCTTCCTCAGGGCTTCAACATTGCATTGCACTTCATGCAAGGTGTCCAACCTGAAGCTGCTCCCTTTTCCCCCTTCAAGACCCTACAGGTATTCTGCCTCCAATATCCCTGCTGTTCCAAAGACCCGTGCAAACCTCTGTGTTCCTGCTCAAGCTACCTGATCCCTTACATATCCAGATAATCAGCTACAGCTCTATAAATCCCTGGACTCCCACATTAAATATCCTTGTATATCTGGACTCTTATCCACAGCCCTGCAATCTGCCTATAACCCTTTAACCTGCAGGGCCGGATTAACATAGAGGGGCTAATGAAGCAGCAGCTCCAGGCCCATGCCCCAGAGAAAGGATAACTATGTCTGCATTGATGGGCATTTGGACCCCTATATCTCCAACTCCGTAGCAGCTACAGGGTCACGTCAGGTATCACTGGAAAGGCCAGAACAGGCCCATTTCAATGATGCATGTTCATGATGAAACATGACCAGGTTTTATGTAACAAAAAAAATAAAAGATTTCCTTTTTTTTTCTAACGCAGCATTTTTCACACTTCAATTATAACGGGAACAATGATGCTGCACTAACTCACCATCTCAAGTGTGGAGGTGATGACCCAATGCATTATTACAAATTGTTACATCAAAGACCTAAACCGCCGCACTGCAGCTAAGTGCACTGGGGGGACTTTGGAACCCTGCGTCACTAATCTTTACACCTCATGAAGTCAAGTGAGGTGTCATTGTCCAGGTCAGAGTCTGGCCTTTGCATTGATACCAACAGGGTTATTCAAAGAGCTCCGAATTGCTTGAGAAAGGTAACCGAACACTGAAAATCAGCGTTTGGTTACCTTTCCTGGCCATTCGGCTATCCAGAGAGCAGGCAATTCGCCAAATCCTAGCGAATTGCCTGAACATACGGTGCCTGTTCGAGGGCAGTGAAATCCCCATGAAAAAGCACTGCTTCGGCTATTCAGAGAACACAAACCAGCAGTGAAAGGTTCCCCTAATGCCCTGCCATTCGGTGGTTTCATGCGGCAAATTTATTCAGGAGAATCCCATAGGCTTCAATGTTAAAAATATTCCCGTTTTAATTCAATATCTAATAAACCGTTCATTATAAAATTCTGCAGTAAAGAGTCTCTTTATTTATCGATTTTTTCGGATATTTTAAGGATTTTTCTGAATTTCTTTTTTTTTTTTAAAAGTCAGATTTTTCTTTTTTAACCAGTTCAATGCTAAGGACGCGCTCAGCGCGTCCTCAGCATTACCGCTGGTATGCGGAGGACGCGCTGAGCGCGTCCTCGCATTGGGGTCAGCGTTCGGCCGGGTTCCGGCCGATCGCTGGCCCCTCCGGTGCGGGCTGACATCCTGGATGTCAGCCCGGCATCCGGAGCAGCGGCCGCCATTATTAGGTGTCATCGCGCCCCCGCGATGACACCTAATTCAGGCGCCCCCCCCCGCATGTGCGGAGGAGGCGCCTGAAAGGGAGGGGGGGAGGTCCTTCGGACCTCTCTCCTCCCGATCGGCGGCACACAGGGGCTTAACCCAGGCATCATTTGGAAGGGCACAGCCTGCCCTTCCAAATGATGCCTGACATTAACCCCTGGGGAGCTGGATCGCAAATCGGCGCTGAAAAGCGCCGATTCGCGATCCTTCCGGGAGCTGGCCGACATCTTGGATGTCGGCCAAGCTTCCGGGAACTCCCCCATAGGACTGGCGTCATCGTGCGTAGCACGATGACGCCAGTCCTACAGTTAACCCCTAACTGCCACGAACTGTGGAGATAGGGAGTTCCAATGAACTCCCTATCTCCCGATCCGTGGCAGTTAGGGGTTAAATTTTGATATGGTTGGATCGGCCAGAGCATGGCCGTTCCAACGATACCAAACATGAAAGTAAAAAATTTGTAAAAAAAAAAAAAATAAAAAAAAATTAAAAAAAAAAATAAAAATAAAAAAAAAAACACTTTTTTTTTATTTTTTTTGGTTTGTTAATGCAGCAATATTGTTCCCATTTCAATTATAATGTGAACAATGATGCTGCATTAACGATTTTTGTATGCGGTGCGTTTGTTAAAAATGGTGTCATTTTCCCCAAAAAAAAATGTAACGAGACCCCATCTCTAATTTTTTTAACAAGCGCACCCCATACAAAATATAACCGCAATTGCTCGCATGTTAAAATGTGGAAAAAAACACTTTACACATTGTAAATTATTGAAAATACATATTTTATTGCATTTTTTGTTATAATATACAGACATGACATAACGTATACATATAATAATGACATATTATGAATCTACCGAGTCTGACGGAAAGAACGATATATAATATGTCGGTGTCATATACTAAAATAAGCCTTTAAAACACGTTTAAACATGATGCGCAAAACAGGTAAAAAATGACCTCAGCACAGGGGCGGGAAAAGCCTCAGCAGCGAAAGGGTTAAGGTTACTTATTTATTCTGTAACAGCCCTCTTTATTATCATTCCCTGGCCCTCAAATGCAAATTTCAGACATTTTCGCTCAGTAGTTTCTTTGCAAACAGCGTTTCATTTTCAAACATTCACAGAAACTGTTTTGCTAATTTATTCACTGCCTCCTCTGCGGTCTCAGCTGCTTCGCTGCGTGTGATCGGCTCCTGCTTGGGTTTTTCGACGGGTTAATCCAAATGTTTTTGGGGGTTTTCGGCGTGCATTCGGTGGGTTTTGCGGTTTGTTTTCGTCGGGTTTGCGGTAGCTTTTCCCTGCAATTCGGGGACCCTGTGGTGCTTGCTGAATACACCGCAGGGTCACCGAAATGGGATCGGCAAAAGGAACCGAATTGAAGAGAACAAAATGTGCGGTGACTTTTCGAATCTCTTTGAATTACCCTGTAAATGTGACCATGTAAAATCTAAAAGAAAAGAAAACAAACATTTTTTAAATTTCCTTTTAGTTCCAATGCGATGACATTGGCCATTTGTCAATTATAAAATGAGCAATACCATTGCCATTACTCACCTCTTAATTTCCCAAGCTGGGAGCAAGGTCACTGCTTTATACATAGTCATAGTATGCAGAAAACACCACACTCCAAAACACAAGGGACATATTTCATTTTTTTAAAAAAAAGTGGTTAAAATTTTATATTTTTTTTTAACAAGAGTTCCCTATAGAATATATAACCACAAAGGTTTGGTTAAAATGTGGAGAAAAAAAAATTATACGCTGTACATGTTTGAAATCTGAATGGACATTTAGGCCGATGTCAGACACGCGCACTAGGTGCGCCCATACTGATGTGCTTACAGGCGCAGCGTTGTGACAGTACAACGGTGCTGTTCACACGCTTGTGAGGGCATACGGAATGCGTACGCAACAAGTGTCCGTCCACAAAGCCTCCCCATCGATGCGCTAGGACCCACGTTGACGGGGCTGCAAAGCGCGATCCTCCATAGGCTCAGCGAGATGGGCAGACGGGCGTTGAGTGGAAGGAACGTCCACTCTTATGGACGGTCCTTCCACTCTCATCTGACCCCAGCCTTACTCACACAGTATCTGCCTGGTTAGATATACCCGTATCTGCACTATTAAATAACCTAAAATATGTTTTCGTTTCACTAAATTAAAAAAAAGCCCACCAAACTCTTCAGCTCCAGGCCCAAAGAGATCTTAATCCTGCCGTGTTAACCTGCATATCTGCCTTTAGCCCTGAAACCTGCCTACCCATCTTCATCCCTGTAAATTGCCTATAACCCTGCACCCTGTATTTCGCCTACCTTCTGTGTCTCGCGTATCTTGTAGTGTTCCTCTTAGTGTCTGTGTGTATTGTTATTCCTTCCCTCTTGTTCCTCCATACTTTCCCTCATTCAGCCCCGTTCCTGGTATTACCCTTCATTTGCTTAATTCTTGTATATTCTAATAAATCCCTTATTTCATTGCCTGTATGTATGTGTGTGTATATATCTGTCAGCGCACATTGGGCTCACACCCTCACCCACCTTACAGCGGCCGTGACAGCTGTTTATAATCTACCTGCATTTTGCTAGCTTTAAAATTGTTTTAAGCAAATGGTGCTTTGTGTTATGTATCCAAACCTGCCTTTTGCTGTGTATCATAGAGCTGTTCCTTCATGATACTATGTATTGTATAGCTGTCTTAAGGAGTCATTAAATGACATCTATAGCATACATAACGTTTGTGATAAAAGGCCATGCACAAAGTCAATATTCCTTGAACCTTTTCTCGCAGTCAAAGCCCTACACCAGGGATCTCAAACTCTGGCCCCCCAGATGTTTCTGAACTACAACTCCCATGATTCTCTGGCCATTAATTGCATTCAAAGAATTCTGGGAATTGTAGGCAATAAACATCTATGGGGGCTGGAGTTTGAGATCCCTGCCCTACACTCACGTAATTTTCATATATACAAGCACAGACTCTTCAGGTTAAAAGTCTTCTACGGTTTAACATGAATAGTTTATTAGAATTTAAAGCATTGTTCAATCAGCTATGATACACACTTGTATCCACACACATGGATTGTTTGCTCTATAAGGCTAGTGTCAGATGAGCGTATTTGAAGAGCAGAAGGAACGTCCGTGAGAGTTGACGTTCCTTCCACTCAACGCCCGTCTGGCCACTTTGCCGGCGGACAGAGAGGTGAGTATCTTCGCCGGGGCTCCCGCTTGCGAATGACGTGTGGGGCACGTCCTCCGCAGATATAGCGGGAGTCAAAGAGGCTGTGCCCCACACGTCATTCGCAGTTAACGGGTTAATAGTGCTTGTGGTGCATTTCCTTCAGTCCTGTTGAAAACCAGATGCCAGTCTAGGCCACTTGGGTGATCAGGAGAACTGAGGGAAAAGAGTGTGTAGGAAATTGACTTGGAAAGTCTGTAATATAAATATTTTTTTTGCCGTTACGTTTTTATTCACGGCTTTCATCAGCGTTGCCATCTAGTAGTGCTCTGCATACCACTGTTGTCAACTACATGGTGTGTGTGAGTGCGAGATCAGGCTTCGCAAAACTGCATGAACATCTGATCACATGTTATCGCTATTATTGGTAAATCCTGGCATAAATAATCCCAGGACACAAAGTGCAATATTGAGACTTTGGCACTTAATTGAGGGGATAATCCTACATTGAGATCAGCGTCGGTGTTTTGAAATAGACTCAAAATTAATATCAAAGAGGTATCTGGGGCTGTTGGGATGCATCTCACAAATCTAAAACAAGTTTAGATATGCAATTTTAATACACGGACTCAGAGGCTCATATTGCATCTCTTTTCTTGCCTTTAATAACAGCAGCAAGTGTATATATATATATATATATATATAACATAAATGTGAAAACACATGAACAATAAAACGTCAGGCATATGAAGTCACACCCCCAACAGTCCTATAACCAATCCTGTAGCATCTTCTCCTTCAACCAGCTTCCAACGGCCTCTTTTCTTGCTGCTCCTGCACCAGATAAGTCGTTATATGTTTGCTCCTTTCTGGTTGTGGGATTTTGTACTTATTGATATTGAAATTTTATTAAAAATGTTTTTTTATTGTATATTTATTTGCTTATTTCTGTATTTTCTAGGTTGTCGGGAAGTGTTTCTTTTTGCTCGGTCACAGCTTTAACCGCGACGAGAGTTTTTTAAGGTCTTTTTATATCCGCTTGGTTTTTGGCCAGCGAGGTTTTGGGGATTTCTTTGTTTTGTGTATCCCTTTGTTTTCAGATTTAATTTTAATTCATTTATGCATTAATTTTTTTGGCGGCGCTCGCGCGGATAAGGTATGGGCGGAGTTTCACCCGGCAGTTTGTTGGTTTTGTCGCGCATCTGTGGCACCGGAACAGTTGAAAGCTTGTGCGCTGGTGTATATTGCGCGGCTGTTTGTTTTGTGGGCTTTACCTCACGGGCAGTGCAGGATCAGTAGACTGCAGTATTTTTGGTCAGGATGCCGCGGTCTAAGGTTCCGTATCGCAGTTCCACTCCAGAGAACGTGGCCCCGGGACACAATCATGCTACGATGCGGCATGGAAATGATGGTCTAGTTGGGGTTTGGAACAGACTCTGGAACTCTTTCAGGCACCTTTTTGAACTTTGTTTTGGAATTTTTGTCTGAAGTTTTTGATTCTGTATCGTTTGGCTCTATCGGCTCATCATGTTGGGTTCCTTGGTGTTCCCCTGGGTAAACATCCTTTAGATACGACCGTCCACCATTGTCGCGTTACGCGGTTACGTGGGACATTACGATATTGTTTCATTTTCTTAAGGATTGGCCTTCGAATTCTTTGCTTAATCTTCAACAACTCTCAGCTAAGTTGTTATGTTTAATTTCCTGTAAAAGGGTCGGTGATGTCAGGGCGTTCGATTTTCAGGTTCGATCTTTCGTGCCAGAATGTGTCAGTTTTGATATTTCTCGTCGCACTAAGACGGGTATTTCTAAGGTTTTTTTTATCCGGCATTCCCTTTATGTCCGGAACTCTGTCCAGTGGTTTGTCTTTTGGAGTATGAATCTCGTACATTGGCGCTTCGTTCTACCGGGGTTTCCCCTTTGTTTCCTTTCGGGCTCCATTTCGACCGGTAGGCGCTACTACCTTGGCGCATTCGGTTCGTAGTGCCATGGCATCGTCTGTATTTTTGGCTGGTTGTCATTTAGAGGATCTGTTACGTACAGCGGATTGGTCACAAGAGTCTACCTTCAAGACTTTATTTCAAACCCATTGTTCACTGTTCTTCTGTTGTGGTGGATCAGCTTTGAACATGCAATATGAGCCTCTGAGTTCGTGTATTAAAATTACGAAATTTTCTTAAGTTATGAAGGGAAGTTTGAATTTTAATAAGTGACTCAGAGGCGAATATTACCCGCCACGCCCTTCCCCTTTACTTATGGGGTGATGTTGGTATATGTTTTTTATATACATGTATGTATTTTAATGTAATGTTATGGATATATGTCTAGATTCTAAAGATGGATTTCTCTCAACGTATATATTTAATTTGATTAGGAGTTTTTCCTCATCCATGATTGATGCTTTCAGCTACCTGAATTTAAGTTTTTGCTTCAGTTTTCCTGGACTTCATTGACAAGTCTTCTGATTCTCCTGGTGGGATGTGTTATTTTCCGTTTCCTGTTTTGACTCTCTGGATTTTACAAGTTGGACTATCTTTGGAGCTTCGGAAAAGAGGCCATTGGAAGCTGATCCTGATTGATTGAAGCGAAAGATGCTACAGGATTGGTTATAGGACTGTTGGGGGGGGTGTGGCTTCATGTGCCTTATGTTTTTTTGTTCATGTGTGTTTTCACATTTATGATATAGATATATATATATAATCTTGCTGCTGTTGTTAAAGGCAAGAAAAGAGATGAAATATTTGCCTCTGAGTTGCTTATTAAAATTCAAACTTCCCTTCATAACTTGGGAAAATTTTGTAATTACAATGTGCTGCTGTGTACAATATGTGATGTGCTAAATAATGTATCACAGGCACACAAAGTATTGACGCAAATAAACGACTGACTCAATCTTTATTTACTGTAGGAAAATAAGCTTTACTTATCTTACAGATCACTCATTTTACATATTATTCATGTTAAAAGCTGCCTAATAGGGGCCGTGGCTAGCAGCGGCACATGGAAGACGTGTGCTGAGTCTGCTGCTGCATTACACGGCGGATAACAGCGGATATCTTTAACCCTCATCACTTATTCCGACCTCCGAGTGCACCCTGAGGTTTGGTGACACGATGGCGGCACCCAGAACGTGGAAGCCTTCTGAAAGGCAGGACTTTTTCACCCCGAAACCCAGGAAGCGAAAAGACGGCGCCAAGATGGCGGCGACTCCCCTCCCTCGACGCCCGCAGCGGCAGCTACGGACCTGGAGGTCTTCTCAGCAAGGATTGAAGGGCTGCTTAAAGACCTGTCCGCCAGCCTAACCTCCCGACTGGACACAGTGGCGGCCGAAATCCGCCGCGACATTAGAGACATCGGGGAACGAACAGCCAAACTGGAGGAGAAAATGGCCGAAACTACAGAGGCCCACAACTTCATGGCGGCAAGAGTGGAGGACCTCGAGGACACCCTGGACAGGTATGCCCGTAAATTGGTGGATCTTGAAGATAGGTCCAGACATCACAACCTGAAGTTAAGGGGGGTCCCTGAGAATGTACACCCTAAGGACCTACAGTCATACGCCACGGACTTTTCACACACATCCTCCCGGGGGTCACCGAGGAATCCTTACTCCTTGATAGGATCCACAGAATCCCTAAGCCACCGTCTGCACCCGCTAAGGCCCCGAGGGACGTCATTCTACATCTACATTATTACAGGCCGAGGGAAAGCATTCTTCGCGCTTTGCGGGACCCAGAGATCCTAGGCCCTACCTACCAACATCTTTCGGTGTTCCCCGATCTATCCCAAGCGACATTGCAACAACGCCGACTATTTCACCCATTAACCGAGGCCTTGAGGTCAAAAAAATCCCTTATCGCTGGGGTTATCCGACCAAATTAATCGTGCACAGGAATGGGACACCTACGATTATTTCGTCCTTAGCAGATGGCTGGCATACCCTGAAAGAGTGGGGTCTGAAAAGAGGTGATTACTCTTCACAGGAAGGGCAATGGCTATAAGAAGATTGAAAAGATGTTAAACATACCAAGAGAGACCATAGGAAGCATCATTCGCAAATTCAAGGCAAAGGGCACTGTTGAAACGCTACCTGGTCGTGGCAGAAAGAAGATGCTGACTTCGACTGCTGTGCACTACCTGAAGCGTAGAGTGGAGAAAAGTCCCGTGTGACTGCTGAGGAACTGAGAAAAGATTTGTCAGATGTGGGTACTGAAGTTTCAGCTCAGACAATACGGCGCACCCTGCGTAATGAAGGCCTCCATGCCAGAACTCCCAGGCGCACCCCCTTGCTGTCTCCAAAGAATAAGAAGAGTCGACTGCAGTATGCCAAAAGTCATGTGGACAAACCACAGAAGTTTTGGGATAGTGTTCTGTGGACTGATGAAACAAAATTAGAACTGTTTGGGCCCATGGATCAACGCTATGTTTGGAGGAGGAAGAACAAGGCCTATGAAGAAAAGAACACCTTGCCTACTGTGAAGCATGGCGGGGGGTCAATCATGCTTTGGGGCTGTTTTGCTTCTGCAGGTACAGGGAAGCTTCAGCGTGTGCAAGGTACCATGAATTCTCTTCAGTACCAGGAGATATTGGATGACAATGTGATGCAGTCCGTCACAAACCTGAGTCTTGGGAGACGTTGGACCTTTCAACAGGACAATGATCCCAAGCATACCTCCAAGTCCACTAGAGCATGGTTGCAGATTAAAGGCTGGAAAATTTTGGAGTGGCCATCGCAGTCACCTGACTTAAATCCGATTGAGAACCTCTGGTGGGACATAAAGAAAGCAGTTGCAGTGCGCAAGCCTAAGAATGTGACTGAACTGGAGGCTTTTGCCCATGACGAATGGGCGAAGATACCCGTAGATCGCTGCAAGACACTTGTGTCAAGCTATGCTTCACGTTTAAAAGCTGTTATAACTGTAAAAGGATGTTGTACCAAGTACTAAGATTGAATGTCACTTGGGGGTTGAATAAAACTGATAATGATGTGAGCACAGAAAAGACATTTGTGGTTATTTCATTATAAATGTTATGTTATATTTGTCTGACCTACACGTGCCTCTTTGATTTAATTGTAAGCAAGATGACTGAATGATCAAAATCAATGTCAAACTGGCCAAAACACTCAATTTCAGTGGGGGTTGAATAATTTTGAACACAACTGTATGTGCCCTCTCATAATCTGGCAAGCTCACAAGGCAGTAATTCGAGGCGTAGGTATACAATGGAACGCCCAACAGCGTAAAACATACACCTCCAACAAACTTGCTATCCTCACCACCCTGCAGCAACTTGATAATCAAAATAAAGTATCTCCCACCCAAGCCATAGCAGAACAAATCGAATCGGCACTCAGCTCCCTTAGGGAATTAGATGCAGATAGCTATTTCCGTTCTATGACACGCCTAAAAACGAAATACTATGCCCTCCAAAACAAACCCGGTAGGCTTTTAGCTCGGAAACTCCAAAACGTCACTGCACCGCAGAAAATAACCACATTACACACCGCTGAGACCGAATTGCATAACCCCAGAGATATAGCCAATGGCTTTGCGGAATACTATGAGAAGTTATATAATTTGGGCACGAACGACTCGATCTCTCAGCCCACCACGTCCACCGTGGTGGCCTATTTAAACAACGTACACCTTCCCTCACTCAATAGCATCCAGGCCGAACGCCTTTCTTCTCCAATTACCACTGAAGACATAATAACAGCAATTAAACACTTACCACCAGGAAAGGCGCCAGGCCCTGATGGCCTCCCGGGCCTATATTATTCCAAGTTTTCTTCCCAGCTACTGCCTCATCTCCAAGCAGCATTCGCAGCAGCAAGAGAAGGAGGATCATTCCCAGTGGACATGATGAGAGCGCATATAGTAACGCTACCTAAACCAGGGAAAGTACCGGACCGCTGCCCTAACTTGCGCCCTATCTCTTTACTTAAAGTAGATGTCAAGCTCTACGGCAAAATTCTGGCTACCCGCTTGCTACACCTATTACCTACCCTGATTGGACAAGATCAAGTGGGCTTCATATCCAAACGTCAGGGCCCAGATAGCACTAAGAAACCTTTAAATCTATTGGACGTTGTGAATCGCGAGGGCATACCCAGTTTGATCCTGTCGCTTGACGCCGAAAAAGCGTTCGACAGGGTCAACTGGCTATTTCTCACACAAGTTCTTTTAAAGTTCGGTTTCCCAGCCCATTTTATAAGAGACATTCAAGCATTATATGAGTCCTCATCGGCAAGGGTGCTAAATTCGGGTTTTCTCTCGGAGGAGTTTGTCATATCCAACGGTACACGTCAGGGATGCCCACTTTCCCCGCTCCTATATGCCTTGCTTTTAGAACCGCTAGCCCAAGCTATCCGACAAAATGATGATATCCAAGGTATCTCGGTGGGCCCTACCACGTTTAAACTAAATCTCTACGCGGATGACATATTACTAACTCTGACGGATCCAGACTTATCGCTTCCAGCGTTACAACGGGAATTGGACTCTTATGGTCAGGTGTCCTATCACTTAGTAAACGCACAGAAGACTCAAGCCCTACCACTAAATTTCCCTTACGATCGACTGACAACCCTATGGGCTCGATATAACTACGACTGGCGCTCAGACTATATAAAATATCTAGGACTCCGCATAGCGACAACCACAGAGAACCTAATCAAACGTAATTATGACAAATTACTGAAAGACGTGAAATCTTTACTTTATCAATGGCGCTTCAGAGATGTCTCATGGCTGGGCAGGATGGCGGCGGTGAAGATGATGGTCTTCCCAAAAATCTTATATCTTTTCAGAACCCTACCGCTAAAACTGCCGAAAACGGATTTAGACCAATTGCAATCTATATTAATGTCCTATGTCTGGCGAAACAAGACACCTCGGGTGCCACGAAGCTTACTGTACCTAAAACACAAGGAGGGAGGCCTTAAGATGGTCCACGTCCACAGATACTATTGGGCGACTTGTTTGGCATCTCTATCTGAAACAGTACATCATTACCCCACGCCTCAGTGGGTTGTAATAGCATCGGCTTATACCAGCGGTCATAACTTGAATGACCTACTCTGGTCCCCAAGAAAACTTAGACCACGACTCCCCTTCCTCCTTCCTCTCCCATTCTTACTACTGCAGGTCTGGGAACGCCATTCTAACGGATATATGCACCATACCCCGTTATCCATGGCCACTCCCCTCTCCTCATTAATTTACGTTCTACCGAATTTCCGTGCTACGCCATGGGCGCGTCTAGGGGTCACACATCTCCACCACCTTTTTGTTCCGTCAGCCATCCTGTCCTTCCAATCACTGCAACTGAAATATAATGTACCACATATATTGTTCTTATCGTATATGCAACTACATTCGTATTTACGGTCATGTAAAGTGTTAGAAAACCTGAGACACCTTGCCACTCTCATCGGAATTTGAACTGTTTTGGCTAGATCCGATATCAACCATCAAGCCCATCTCACTGTTTTATAAATTGCTCTTGACACCAAGGATGCCGGTTCGATGGTCTTTTCAAGCTACCTGGGAAAAGGACCTTAACATATCTTTTACTCCTTCGCAATGGGCAATGGCTCATAGGTTTGCCATGGGGGCGACCAGATGCGCCACATTGATTGAAACACAAAAAACATTACTCTATTGCTGGTACTACACGTCATCTCATTTGAAACGCTTCGACCCCAGATCTTCAGATTTATGTTGGAGATGTTCCTCGGCAGTGGGCACTAAGGGTCACATTTGGTGGCACTGCCCGATGATCGCCCCTTTGTGGTAGGGAATCTCTCAGCTAGCCACGGAGGTACTGAGCTGCGACATTCCTGCCTCCCCCGAAATATTGTTGTTTGGAATGATCCATTTGCCGCGTCGGCACTTAAACATGCTGTTTATTATGGTTTCGGCAACAATGCTTCATATAGCACGAAACTGGAAGTCTACCGAGGTACCGTCACAACGGCAGATAGTAACCATGCTGGACCAATACCGTTCCTTTGACTCGAAAGCTAGACCGGCGAGGGGTGGCCCATCTCGAAAAGATCCATGGACAATATGGGACATACACAAAATTTATAAAGCTTGTGGTTTGTGAATTGATGGCCCCTATTAGGGTTTCTTCCCAAGAGGTATCATACGCACCGCAAGTGCAGGCCGCGGATGTGATAAAACTCATAACCATGCTGTCATGCAAAGTTATTCCTGACTTCCTCTTTCCCCCCCCCTTTTTTTTTCTTCTCTCTCATCTCTCTTTTTCTTATTTCACAATTTCGGTATGTTTCTATAATGTTTATTATCTTTGAAAAAGTAGAAGCCACAGTGTATTATGTTTGATTGCAACTGGTAAAGTGAACAGAGTAATCACTGGTAAAATGGTCAGCGGGCTCGCTGTCCATAGACTGTACTGTGTCCTTCTTAATAAAAATTTTCAAATCAAAAAAAGCTGCCTAATACATTCACATTGGGTAACAAAAGTTTTTTCCTAGTGTCTGGCTCCACCTTGTGTGTAGCTTAGTAACGGCCGCTCTCCTGTCGGTGCCATGTGCGACCGCCTCTTCGCCCACCTGGTGTCTCTGTTCAGGTTGTGGCGAGGTGGCCGGCCCGGTCACCCGGCGGTGCCTCGAGTACGGGGGTTGCCTGCTCACCTTCTCATTTTGTCCTCAGGCCCCGGGGAGGTCAGGTGTCGGCTCCTCCACCATCTGCTGGCGTTCTCCGGCGCGGCTTCAGGCCTTGCCCAGGTGCACGCTCATGTTTGGTCTCCGCCAAAATTGTGTCCAGGGCACGGGGGAGCTGCAGGGTATAAAAGACAGTTACTCCATTCACTCTTTGCTTAAGTATTGTAGCAGTTTTTCTTGTGCTTAGCTCCTGCCTTTTCTTTACGCTCTCCCATTTTGTGTATGACCCGGCCTTGTGACCTTGAAACTCAATTCAGCCTGTCCCCTTTGTACCTTTGCAGCGAAAGACGTACCATGAGTTGTTTCCAACTACCACAGGGTGGCACCCTGACAGGCTCCACCTTTTACCTCCGCCTTGTGTGTCTGGCTCCACCTGTAGCTCCGACTTGAGGGCCTGGCTCCTCCTTGTGGGTCGGACTACGCCTGTAGCTCCTCCTTGTGGGTCTGTCTCCACCTTTTGCGCCTCCTTGTTGGTCTGGCACTGCCTATAGCTACGCCTTGTGGGTCTGGCTCCACCTTGTGGGTCTGGCTTCGCCTGTAGTCAATGGACTGGAAGAAAGGGTGCCCGTCAAAACCTGATAATTACATATTTCGATCTCTCGTACTTACTGTGCTCTGCGTGAAAGGCGGATCAACCATACCTTTGCAGCGAAAGAAGTCCCTTGAGTTGTTGCCAACTACCACAGGGTGGCACCCTGACAGGCACCACTTTTTACCTCCTTTTTGTGGGTCTGGCTCCGCCTGTAGGTCCTCCTTGTGGGTCCGGCTCCGCCTATAGCTCTGCCTTGTGGGTCTGGCTCCGCCTGCAATCAATGGACTGGAAGAAAGGGTGGCCGTCAAAACCTGATAATTACATATTTCGATCTTTCGTACTTACTGTGCTCGGCGTGAAAGGCGGATCAACCATACCTTTTGCAGCGAAAGAAGTCCATTGAGTTGTTGTCAACTACCACAGGGTGTCACCCTGACAGGCTCCACTTTTTACCTCCTCCTTGTGGGTCTGGCTCCGCCTGTAGCTCCTCCTTGTGGGTCTGGCTCCGCCTGTAGCTCCTCCTTGTGGGTCCGGCACTGCCTATAGCTCCGCCTTGTGGGTCTGGCTCCACCTTGTGGGTCTGGCTTCGCCTATAGTCAATGGACTGGAAGAAAGGGTGCCCGTCAAAACCTGATAATTACATATTTCGATCTCTCGTACTTACTGTGCTCTGCGTGAAAGGCGGTTCAACCATACCTTTGCAGCGAAAGAAGTCCCTTGAGTTGTTGCCAACTACCACAGGGTGGCACCCTGACAGGCTCCACTTTTTACCTCCTTTTTGTGGGTCTGGCTCCGCCTGTAGGTCCTCCTTGTGGGTCCGGCTCCGCCTATAGCTCCGCCTTGTGGGTCTGGCTCCGCCTGCAATCAATGGACTGGAAGAAAGGGTGGCCGTCAAAACCTGATAATTACATATTTCGATCTCTCGTACTTACTGTGCTCGGCGTGAAAGGCAGATCAACCATTCCTTTGCAGCGAAAGAAGTCCATTGAGTTGTTGTCAACTACCACAGGGTGGCACCCTGACAGGCTCCACTTTTTACCTCCTCCTTGTGGGTCTGGCTCCACCTGTAGCTCCTCCTTGTGGGTCTGGCTCCGCCTGTAGCTCCTCCTTGTGGGTCCGGCACTGCCTATAGCTCTGCCTTGTGGGTCTGGCTCCACCTTATGGGTCTGGCTCCACCTGTAATCAATGGACTGGAAGAAAGGGTGCCTGTCAAAACCTGATAATTACATATTTTGATCTCTCGTTGTACTTACTTTGCTCGGCGTGAAAGGCGGATCAACCATGCCAACCTCCAGCTCCTTCCAGTCAATGGACTGGAAGAATGGGTGGGAACGGATGGAAGCGGCTGCCCTCAAACGCATTGATGGTCTCTTGCACAGGAGCTGTAACTTAAAGAATATGGCATTTCTGGAACTGCCTTTATTTGACACAAAATGCAGATGGCTAGTAGGGATGAGCCGAACACTCCCCGAGTTCGGTTCGAGCCCGAACTTCCCATTTGTTCGGGACCGAACCCGAACCCGATGCAAGTCAATGGGGCTGAAAATTCGTTTTTTTAGAGTGCCCTCCAATAGGGCATATATGCTACATATTTGCCATAAAAGGTGTATGGGGGTCCGGGTAGTGCCCTGGGGGACAGGAAACAAGGACAAAAAGTTTTAAAAAAAAGTTTTTAAAAGGGACAGTGAGTTTTCCATGAAATAAGGGTTAAAAATAAAAACCAAAAATTCCTTCAAATATCGTGCCTAGGAGGTCCCCATAACCTGCCCGTGAAGTGGCGGATTTCTAGGATGTATAGAAACACTTAAAAACAAAAAAAATGAAGTTTCATATGACGGTAAATGCTTTTCCTTTAATCTATCCATAAACCACTGCTTGGGGCGGCAGCCTGTATGAAAAGACATTTTAGGACGCGCAGAAAAAGTTTTGTGATTTTTTTGGCTAAATTATTGTGAAACTTATGCAGGCTTTGGATGAAAGTAACAATAGGTGCTTTAAAATTGGGCTTTTAGCGTCGGCAACAGTGCCGTCACACCGTAACCCCTCTGAGGATATGAATCGGATACAAGCGTCAGTGGCAGTGCACCCAGATATTGTGCCTTTAGTGCCAGGCATGCAAGTACTATCATACAGTAACTCCTATGTGGTATTGTGGAAGAATGCAGGGGTGGACCATGCGATCCTATATTAAAAAGATATGAATCTGGGAATGGGCGTCAGTGCACCCAGATATTCTGCCTTTGGTGCACGACTGCCAGGGCAGCAAGTATCATCGTAAAGTAACCCCTCTGTGGTATTGTGGAAGAGTGCAGGGGTGGACCATGTGGTCCTATATTGAAAAGTTTTTTTTAATCTGTTAATGGGCGTCAGTGCACACAGATATTGTGCCTTTAATGCCAGGGCAGCAAGTATCATCATAAAGTAACCCCTCTGTGGTATTGTGGAAAAGTGCAGGGGTGGACCATGTGGTCCTATATTGAAAAGTTTTTGATCTGCTAATGGGCGTCAGTGCACCCAGATATTGTGCCTTTAGTGCAAGACTGCCAGGCCATCAAGTATCATCATACAGTAAGGCTGGGGTCAGACGAACGCAGTGTTAACGTCCGTGTTGCCCGCACATAAGTACGTCCGTGATAGCATACAATTGTGTTAAATGGAGCCCCACACACGAAGTACGTCCGCACAGAAGTGCGGGGGCTGACGGACGCTGCAAACGGACACAAGTTAGGCAAGAACGTAATACTGCTAGAACGGACGTGCAGAGTGCGCCACGTCCACAACGTCCGCATAGCTTTGTGTGTGAGTGATGCAACAAGGTCAGACGGACTGCATTTATACGTCCAGCAATTTTGACGGACAGAATGTTCTTTCATTGTAATTTATTTTCCATGCTACATCAGTCAAAAAATACGTCAGTCAAAAAAAACGACTGTGTGGCCACTACCTTGTCATCAGTCAGTAAGTGCGTCCGTACTGCACGGACGCACAGTCCGTAGAAAATGCGCTCATCTGACCCTAGCCTAACCCCTTTGTGGTATTGTGGAAGAGTGCAGGGGTGGACCATGTGGTCCTATATTGAAAAGTTATTTTTTTTTATCTGTTAATGGGTGTCAGTGCCCCCAGATATTGTGCCTTTAATGCCAGGCCAGCAGGTATCATCATACTGTAACCCCTCTGTGGTATTGTGGAAGAGTGCAGGGTTGGACCCTGCGGTTCAAAAAAATAAAATGATATACCGTATTTTTCGCTCCATAAGACGCACCTGACCATAAGACGCACCTAGTTTTTAGAGGAGGAAAACCGGAAAATAAATATTCTGAATGAAATAGTGTAATAATGGATATTGCCCCAGCTCGTGGATATGCCTTAGCTCACACATGGATTTGCCCCAGCCAGCTCTCACATGGATTTGCCCCAGCCAGCTCTCACATGGATTTGCCCCAGCCAGCTCACACATGGATTTGCCCCATCCGCTCACACATGGATTTGCCCCATCAGCTCTCACATGGATTTGCCCCAGCCAGCTCACACATGGATTTGCCCCAGCCAGCTCACACATGGATTTGCCCCATCAGCTCACACATGGATTTGCCCCATCAGCTCACACATGGATTTGCCCCATCAGCTCTCACATGGATTTGCCCCATCAGCTCACACATGGATTTGCCCCATCAGCTCACACATGGATTTGCCCCATCAGCTCTCACATGGATTTGCCCCATCAGCTCTCACATGGATTTGCCCCATCAGCTCACACATGGATTTGCCCCAGCCAGCTCTCACATGGATTTGCCCCATCAGCTCACACATGGATTTGCCCCATCAGCTCTCACATGGATTTGCCCCAGCCAGCTCTCACATGGATTTGCCCCAGCCAGCTCACACATGGATTTGCCCCAGCCAGCTCACACATGGATTTGCCCCAGCCAGCTCACACATGGATTTGCCCCATCAGCTCTCACATGGATTTGCCCCAGCCAGCTCACACATGGATTTGCCCCAGCCAGCTCACACATGGATTTGCCCCAGCCAGCTCACACATGGATTTGCCCCATCAGCTCACACATGGATTTGCCCCATCAGCTCTCACATGGATTTGCCCCATCAGCTCACACATGGATTTGCCCCATCAGCTCACACATGGATTTGCCCCATCAGCTCACACATGGATTTGCCCCAGCCAGCTCACACATTGATAATGCCCCAGCTCACATATGGATATGGCCCAGCAGCTCGTGGATGTGCCTCCGCTCACCTGCCGCCGCCGCCGGCGCGTTCGTCTCCCTCTGAGCATGCGTCCGGCGGCAGGAAGCTTGGGCACTCGCCTGGGGGAGCCACGTGACCGAGATCGCGGTCACGTGGCTCCCCCAGGCGAGTGCCCAAGCTTCCTGCCGCCGGACGCATGCTCAGAGGGAGACGAACGCGGCGGCGGCAGGTGAGCGGAGGCACATCCACGAGCTGCTGGGCCATATTCGCTCCATAAGACGCACCCACTTTTCCCCCCACTTTTTGGGGGGAAAAAAGTGCGTCTTATGGAGCGAAAAATACGGTAAATCTGGCACAGGCGTCCGTGCAGCCAAATATTGTGCCTTTCATGGCAGCAAGTGCCTTCACACCGTAACCCTTTTGTGGTATTGTGGAAGAGTTCAGTGCTGGAGGTTTTGTGAATGCAGAAGAGGACATCCCTTATCTATTCCATTACTTCAGCATCAGGGGATTGATAGCTGCTGATCCAGGACTGATTCATTTTTATAAATGTCAGCCGGTCTACAGAGTCGGTGGACAGACGCACTCTTTTGTCTGTGACAAAACCTCCAGCGGCACTGAACGTCCTTTCGGAAAGCACGCTAGATGAAGGGCAACCTAGTAGCTGCATAGCATATTGGCTAAGTTCTGGCCAGTGATCCAATCTCAACACCCAGTAAGCCAGTGGATCATCTGCTGGAAAGTTATCCAGGTCTGCCCTTGCCCCTAGGTAGTCCTGCACCATATGGTGAAGACACTGGCAAGGGGTGCCTACATTTGACGTCCTTGGGCGTCGTGGACTAAAAAAATTTAAAAAAGCATCAGTCAAGCGGCCCTGGCCTTCACCGCTATTCCTCTGATCACCTGCAGCCTCAGAAGCATGTGTGTCAGCACTTGGTAATCTACCAGTGCCTGGAAAGGTGTTACACAAGTGTCGCTTTAGAGCGTCCTCAAGTTTTTTAATCCTGTGCTCCCTCTGTGCGGGCAGGATGAGCTCTGCAACTTTCCCCTTGTATCGTGGATCAAGAAGGGTTGCCAACCAGTAATGATCCCTCTCCTTGATAGCACGAATCCTGGGGTCCTTTAGCAGGCTTTGCATCATTAGGGAGCCCATGCAGCATAGGTTGGAGGAGGCATTTGCTGCAGAGTCTTCCTGGTCAATGAGGATGACCGTATCGTGCACTTCATCCTCCCAGCCACGCACACAAAACCCTCCCTTGAGGAATCCCCACCTTCAATGCCCCCACTACTTACATAGTCCTCATCCTCCTCCTGTCTGATCTGAGTAGAACCCGCTGGAATGCTCTCTGCGGAAAGACTGGGGCCTTGAGAGCTAGGGAAGGCCTCCTCTTCCTCCCGCTGCTCTGCCTCTAGAGCCACATCTATAATTCCCTGCAGAGTGTGCTCCAGCAGGAACACTAAAGGAATTGTGTCACTGATGCATGCACTGTCCCAAAACAAGTTGACCTGAACCTGTCCTTGTGCCATACTCACACAGGTACTCGTTGATGGCCCTCTGCTGCTTGTGCAGACGCTGCAGCATTGCTAATGTCGAGTTCCCCCTGGTGGGCATGTCACAGATCAGACGGTTTGGGGGAAGGTGGAATTCTCTTTGAATTTTTGCCAGGCGAACGCTTGCTGGGAATGACCGTCTGAAGTGGCTGCAGACTTTTCTGGCCTGGATGAGAAGCTCTGGCAGCCCTGGGTACTTGGTTAGAAAACGCTGTACCACCAGATTTAGGACGTGTGCTAGGCATGGTACATGCGTCAATTTACCCTTGCGTAGGGCGGAGAGAAGGTTGCTGCCATTATCGCAGACGATCATGCCCAGCTCAAGCTGGCGTGGTGTTAACCATCTCTGCACCTGCCCCTGCAGAGCTGACAAAATTTCTGACCCGGTGTGGCTCCTGTCCCCTAAACAAACCAGCTCAAGCACAGTATGGCATCTTTTTTCTTGAGCCATTGCGTAGACCCTGTCAGGCGTCGGTTTTAGCTGCCACTTCGCCAGAGAAGGAGGAGGAGGAAGAGGTGGTGGAGCAGACAGACCTCATACAAGCAGCTTTCTGGAGGCGTGGTGGATGAACCGTCTTGGATCCTTCCAGCTGCAATCAGTTACCCAGTGTGCCGTGAAGGAAATGTAACGACCCTGTCCATGCTTGCTGGACCACGTGTCTAAAGTGACATGCACCTTGCTGCTGACTGCCTTTCCCAATGACTGGATAACATTGTTTTCCACGTGCTGGAATGGCCTTGCGTGAAAAGTAATGGCATTTTGGAACCTGCCACTGTGGTACAGCACATTCAGCAAATTCACAGAAGGGAACAGAGTCCACCAGCTGGAAAGGCAGCAGCTGCAATGCGAGTAATATTGCTAAGCTGGCATTTAGACGCTGTGCTTGGGGATTGTTGGGACTATATTTTTTCTTTCGCTGCAGCAGCTGCGGCAACATAATCTGACTGCGTAAATCTTCAGCTACTGGGATGATGTCACATTGTGAGGAAGGACCTGCTGGTACATCCATTACTGTAGCATCATCCCTGTCGGTGGAGGTTGTAGGCATTGACATGGCAGGACATACAGTGTGGGTAGAGACAGATGAGGAGGAGGACCTACGCAAAGTTTTGCGCCAACGGGATGTGTGGCACTTGTTCATATGTCGCCTCAAGCACGTGGTACCCAAGTGTCCGGTGTTTATCCTACGCTTCAGCCTCATCTGACATAGATTACAAATAGCAATGGTGGGGTCTGCTGCACATTTCTTAAAGAACTCCCAGACAGCAGAGTTCCTGCATGTGTTCTTTGAGACAACAGCGCTCTGCACCGGAGCAGCTCTGACATCTGATGCCTTGGACTGGCTAGTGCTACGGTTGGTCACAGAGGATGTTGTGCCTTGTGTTTGCTGTGCCTCCTCCTCCCCCTCCTCCTCACTTGATTCCTCAGTTCGAACTGGCACCCAGGTGGAGTCAGTGACCTCATCATCAATGTCATCTTCACCCCCTATCTCCTCGTCACTGGAGCCAATTTGGCAGTATGCTGCAGCTGCTGGGGCAACATGAGTGCCAGTTATTTGTGTGTCATCACTGGCACCCCCTTCCTCTAGGTTGATTATACTCCCTTGCTCAACCTCAGAGATTGAATTAGAGCACTGTACTTGCTGCGCATCCTCAAGCAGCATGTCACTCTCATTGTAGTCAAACAATTCAGCTGACTCCTCCGTGTGTGATAGCGAGGCTACGGCAGGAGTAGCTGTGGACATGGAGGCTGCATTAGATGCTTTGGCAGCTGAAGTGGACTGTAAAGCACTAGAAGCCTGGCTGGCAGAGGACTCGGAGGATGAGGATGGCCTGGCTAGCCAATCCACCAAATCCTCTCTATGTTGCTGCAGGTTAAGAAGACGGCCAGCACCAGTTATAAAGGACAAGCGTGCCCCTGCAGAGGATGCACCACGTCCACCACGACCAGAGGCACAGCCTCCCGACACAGGGGCTGCTTGCCCTCTTATCTGTGTCTGGGAGTGTCTGCCTGTCCTTTTTGTTCTTTCAGACATGGTGAGTGATATATAGATTAATATATACAGAACTCTGATTCAACTCTGGTATAAAGATTTAAAGAACTATGGTATAACTCAGTGAGACACACTGATAGCTGGCAGCCAGTGACAAGAGACAGATCACCTCAATTCACAAATGTTTTGTTGAAATTAGTGAGCCCCGAAATACAGCGTGGTACTGGATGTGTGACGAGACACAGATCACCTTAATTCACAAATGTTTTAAAGAAATTAGTGAGCCCCAAAATAATGCGTGGTACTGTTTGTGTGACGAGACACAGATCACCTTAATTCGCAAATGTTTAAAGAAATTAGTGAGCCCCAAAATAATGCGTGGTACTGTTTGTGTGACGAGACACAGATCACCTTAATTCACAAATGTTTTAAAGAAATTAGTGAGCCCCAAAATAATGCGTGGTACTGTTTGTGTGACAATTCACAGATCACCTTAATTCACAAATGTTTTAAAGAAATTAGTGAGCCCCAAAAAAACTTGCTGGCTGTGTGACAAGACACAGATCACATTAATTCACAAATGTTTTAAAGAAATTAGTGAGCCCCAAAAAAAACTTGCTGAATGTGTGACGAGACACAGATCACCTTAATTCACAAATGTTTTAAAGAAATTAGTGAGCCCCAAAATAATGCGTGGTACTGTTTGTGTGACGAGACACAGATCACCTTAATTCACAAATGTTTTAAAGAAGTTAGAGAGCCCCAAAAAAACTTGCTGGCTGTGTGACGAGACACAGATCACCTTAATTCAAAAATGTTTTAAAGAAATTAGTGAGCCCCAAAAAAACTTGCTGGCTGTGTGACGAGACACAGATCACCTTAATTCACAAATGTTTTAAAGAAATTAGTGAGCCCCAAAAAGATTTGCTGGCCCAGTGACAAGACCCAGAAGATCACCTTAATTCACAAATGTTTTAAAGAAATTAGTGAGCCCCAAAAAAAACTTGCTGGCTGTGTGACGAGACACAGATCACCTTAATTCACAAATGTTTTAAAGAAATTAGTGAGCCCCAAAATAATGCGTGGTACTGTTTGTGTGACGAGACACAGATCACCTTAATTCACAAATGTTTTAAAGAAATTAGAGAGCCCCAAAAAAACTTGCTGGCTGTGTGACGAGACACAGATCACCTTAATTCACAAATGTTTTAAAGAAATTAGTGAGCCCCAAAAAGATTTGCTGGCCCAGTGACAAGACCCAGAAGATCACCTCAATTCACAAATGTTTTAAAGAAAGTTGTAAACCCCCAAAAAACGTGCTGGCACAGTGACAAGACACACATCACATAAATTCCCTGATATTTGGTAGAAATGAGACCCAAAAAGACTTGCTGGCACAGGGAGAAGACCCAGAAGATCACCTTAATTCACAAATGTTTTAAAGAAAGTTGCAAACCCCCCAAAAAATTGCTGGCACAGTGACAAGACACACATCACCTAAATTCCCTGATATTTGGTAGAAATGAGACACCCCCAGACCCCCCCCAGTAGCGTGGCAGACCGGCAGTAACAAGACACAACTATCTCCTCTGAAATCTCCTCTGAAATACGTGCAGAAGCGCTGCGTGGAAACGTTATATAGTGTGCTGTGGGACTTATCTCTGTGAGCCCATGATTGGGCAAAATTTGCCCAATCAGGACTCTGAGCGGTGATTGGCATAGTGTTGAACCAGTCTTGCACCAGACCTGTGGTCAGGTGCAAGGCTGTAGCCAATTACGAGCTTCAGGCCAGTGGGAAAATGCATTGTGGTCCATTGTGGTCGAACATGCGGCGAACACCCGGAAATGTTCGGTGTTCGCGATCTGCTCGAACAGGCTAAGTTCGGGTCGAACCCCGAACCGTCCGAACCCGAACAGCTCATCCCTAATGGCTAGTATAACACGTGTTCTCTGATATTTGACACATTTCCAAGTATAGGAATTATTCAGATAATGCATTGAGATGCAGGTAAAACATCTGAAAGATTACTTTGTGAAATGAACTTCTGATTTGTTCGCTAGAAACAGTAACAATGACCCCCATATGTTTAGCTTCCTTCTTTAAGATTGTATTTATTGACTCTGCTATATAATAAACTAGGATTCCTGATCATTTTCTGGAATATTTCTATCTCAGTAGGAAAAATGATCCAAAAGAGACACATTGGGGGTTATTCACAAAGTACTGTTGATTTCTGTTGTTGCGAGTAAAAGTGAATATCTCCACTGCTGCAACAGCAACAAACTCCAGCATTTTAAAAAAGCGAAGCTTCATCAATGAATCCTCTCCTAGCACTTTAATTCCCTTTTTTGTTAAAATCCCAATAAACCCCAATGTTTAACAATGGTGATATTCATGGTTCTTTAAAAGTACAGCAAAGCTTTGTTAAATGACCGCCTGTTAATTGTAGTGAAGTTAAAAGTAACCCAGCAGTGAAAAAAGAGGGGGGGGGGGTGCTACGCCGCATATAACACAAACTGCAGATTTTATAGCTAAACATGTACATGTTGAATATTTGTGAGATTCTTTCCATGTGACACAATGTCTATTGTCAGCCATCGCTGATCTTCACTGGTTGTAGTAGTTTATCAGCCTGTTTCTGATTTATTCCTCATTGATCCTCCCTTTACATCAAGTCACAAGCTTCTTTATTCTGGGAGGTGGATTGCTGTTTATATATGGTTTACTTGTACAATACTACTGATACCTACTGTGTGTTTTTTGTGTTGTATCGTTCAAATATTATTTTTGACAACTGAAAAGTCCTTTTTAGTAATTTCCACTGCTTTTTATAGAATCGTAGCCTAAAGTGCCAGGTGATACATACCGTGGCGAGGATATCAGACACGAGACACTCTGGATGGTTTAGAGTGTCTGGAAGCATCGGGTTGGCCACACACGGATCTCTGCGATGGATCGCTCTCTTCGACATCCGCTCTAAGATGATTCCAAGGGCCCACCAATCGACACCGGCATTATATCTTCTCCCCTTCTCCATCTGCAAAAATAATTTTGGGGGGTTTAGCTATAAGTCTTCACATAGAGAAAGCTACTACAGTAAAACAGAACACCCTCAACATTTGTCTATTGCACTAAACACATGAAAAATCAAAACAAAACATACATTTCTGAATGGATTTTGAAATCAAATGAAAACATGTGTCTTTGTAACAAGTAATTCTCATTTTGTATCATTGTTGGGTTTTATTATACACATTGTATTCTTTATTCTGTTGGCTGAGGCTGATATGTGTGAGTGGATTTCTACTTTTCAATGTTCTGAATATAGTAACAGTTTGGGCTCAGAAGGAAAATGACCTGTTGTTCTAGTTAATGACAATAGTAGTTTAATCATCTAATTGTTGAACTTCTTTATGTTACATTATATTATATTTGTAAGTGTCTGTAGATTCTAAAGTAGTTATTCAGAGAGCACCAATTTGACCACAAATTTTGCACCAGTGAATTTCCCCATACGGTGTAATTTTGTGGCAATTTGGCTATTCAAAAAGCTTATACAGTGATGTTCAGCAGCAGTGAAATTAACCATAGAGAAGTAATGGTTAATCTATTCAGAGAACATTGAAATGTCAGTGAAATGCCCTGATTTCAGTGGTTTCATTCAACAGGTTTAAAAAGCGAATCCTAGAGGTTTCAAGGTTAAAAAAAATTACCCATTTTTCTTTATTCGACCGTTTCTTTTCATTTTCAGCAAAAAGTCTCTAGGGGTTTTAGGCATTTTTTTGAATTTTCTTCAAAATGTTAACTTTATTATGTTAACTTTTTTTCTTCCACTCTCCAAAGACACTCATCTGACACTAGCCTTAAGGAGTGAATGGGGTCATTGCTAAAGCATAAACACAATTTCATAATTTGCAACAATAATAATATTCTATGATTTTTACTTTTGAGAATTATTTGAATTCTTCTTGTATGAGCTCAGTAGTTCTTAGTTTGCTTTTAGTTGCAGTTTCCTTTTGCTTGCTCGGTTCTTCTTATATTTGATGTTTGCTCCATTTTGCTCATCTTAAGATCTGGCAGATCATGAGTGATCTTTATTATAAATGACATGTCACGTTCCTCACCTCTGGGGCGATATATCCTGGTGTTCCTACATATTCCCTCGCTGTCTTTCCAAACATGCCCTCCAGCGCCAGTCCGATATCCTCAGGTGTCC
Organism: Leptobrachium leishanense; assembly: GCA_009667805.1. Taxonomy (NCBI): domain Eukaryota; kingdom Metazoa; phylum Chordata; class Amphibia; order Anura; family Megophryidae; genus Leptobrachium; species Leptobrachium leishanense. The sequence continues at coordinate 84,529,740 of CM019069.1, read as the reverse complement.
CACCACATCGAGGAGAATATTTTCTGGCTTTTAGGTCCCTGTAGAGAGAAATATTTTGAGATTATTCATCTTTACGTTTATGGTTTAGACCTATAACAAGCTAATAAGAAACTGAAAGTACTTGGAGTTGGCCAATATACACACACAAAGAAAAATTCAATTCTCTGCTTTGAGATGAACTTGAAAACCGTAAAAGAAAACCAGTTTGACGTCTGTAGAAATCCCTGAATGTACAAGAAAACGGGCGGATTTCATGGTTACTGGCTCCTGTATTACCTTTTCCATTTAAAGAAAGGCAATGTGTTTTCTTGTTTTAATTCTCTTTTATCCAACCTTAGCCTTTGTCTGTCATTTACCGGTTTAAAAATCGTAAGCACTGTTTAGTAAAAATAGTGGGCTATTCATTAACCAACATTGTTTACCGTTGTGGAAATGATGATACAGGTTAGCGATTCTCAAATGCGACTCAAAGAGCAACAAGAGAAGCGTCAGTGAAGGTTCTCCTGACACGGTTTGCTGTGTTCTTGTTTTTCTTTTCTCTCCGTGTTGCCAAATTTTATAGTCATTGCAACTGCAGAGATATATGGTGATCAATGAATAACTGGTGCATATTCATCATCTGATAAATGTAATATTCATCAAATATCTGGAGAAAATGCAGATCGGAGAAGGGTTTTTTATGAATGATGATGGAACATGTAATTACCGATGGATGACGCCGTTCTTGTGCAGATATTCCAATCCACAGACCAGCTCCGCCATAAAGAATCTGTTAGAAAATAAATAAATCATTTATTCGCTACAAACATTTAACTGGCAGCTCTGACGCACAGAGACTTTGCTAAAATGCATTATTTTTAGTACAGCCTCTATTTTAGCATAGTCTTCACTAATTACTGCTGTCATGGAGATATCTGATCACTTGTGATAAACCCAATTTGCACTGCGCTCCATTTTCTTGATCTGTGGAATTCAGTTTTCCATCTAATGCTGCTCCTCAATCTGCATTTTGTATTATTATAGTTAATAGTTTCCAGGTATAAATGGTTTTATTATTTGAAGTAAATTCCCAGATTTCATGAGGTAACACTTACTCTTGGCAAACAGGAGTTTGGGGGTTCTGTGACCACTAAATGGTTTCATAAACCTCCCCTCCTAAATGGTAATGACAATTCCTTCGGTCATTGTGTTATTCAGGTGAATACTGCAGGTTACTTTCCGACCTCTCATATCTGCTTATTCTTTATGTTTACAGTCAAAGCCCTCTCTTGATCAAACCTAGTATCTAATAATAATTTCAGCCTTTCACTGTAATATTTTTTTTTCCCCCTTTACATAAAATGTCTTTATATATACATACATTATGATGTTCATCTCCATTCTCCTATGTTTCCTCAGGAACGTATCCAGATCCCCTCCACCGAGATGCTACAAAACAAAATATAGGTTGCTCTGAAGGAAATGAAATGAAACGCGACTTAATCAAAAATGATAATTGTTACTACATTAACACTGAGGAGAATAGTATGTCCCCTAATATGGGACACTTACCAAACAGAATATTGGGATGATTGACTGCAATACTCAGCAATACCAATAGGTGTCAGTATACACTTTACACACATACCTGCTAATGACCCAAGATATGTTGTTCTTTTCTGCAGTGCTTGATACTAAGTTGCAAAGCTTTATTGAAAATGTTAAACTACTCACTTACTGATCTACATACAGCTGTATAATGGAATCATAGTAAATTATTCAGAAATGTAGAAAATGAGTCTACCTAGGGATTATGGGTGGAATATCATGGTAACACATGCCAAGGAACATATTTAACCTGTTTCTAATAAGAATAGTGGGAATTAAACCCCCCCTATGAAAGTGCGAGACCTAAGCTACGTCCAGAAAAATGGAACACCAATTGAACTCCGAAAATGAAAGATCCCAGCCCCACAACAACAAAGGAATCGTGGAAAGATTTTTTTAGGAGTAAAGAAAAGTCTGGGTTGGAATCCAGATGTTACTCAAATAAAAGATTGGGCCCACAAAAATCCATTCACCCACAAAAATCCATTCTCACTTCTAAAACACCCCAAAAAAAGGTTTCTAGCAGATCAGTCAGATACCGAGGAGGAACAGGAGTAAAGGAAGTAGTAAGTAAGAATGAGAAAGAAAAGGGAGGGATTATTAACATATCAGGCATTGAATTATCCACCAAGGCATTGGCATTATTGGACAAAGGTTTAAACTTTGCCCAGACTAACCAAATAGGGGGATTTTCTGTATTTACAGTATGGATGCTCAAAAAAGGTATTTGCTACAACTTTCTAGAAAACGTTTTCTTCTGGATAAAAATCAAAAAAAAAAAAATCAGGAATGCTAGTTCAGACGGGGACTTCAGATCCCTATATTCATTCGGGGCTACGGGGGGGGGGGGATCTTCCCAGTGTGGGAAAAAGGCCAAAGTGGAGGTGTTTATGAATTTGGTTCTTAATGATTTAGAAGGCCTAGAATCCCGCCATTTTAGATATAATCTAAGTTACAAAGAGAGACAGGCTTGTAAAGAACGTAAAGATAATCATAAATTAGTTATTAAACAAGCAGATAAAGGAGGGGGGACAGTGGTTATGTCTAGGGAATACTATATGGGAGAGGCTCTTAGGATATTTGGAGACACCGATACTTATCGCACATTAACCACCAATCCCACAACACCCTTCATAGAGGAACTAGAGTTTCTTTTAAAAGGGAGGAAAGGAGAAAGGGATTCTGAAAGATGAAGAATATGAATAGCTTCTCAACAAGAACTGTAGAACAGCCATCTCCTACTTTTTGCCTAAAGTGCATAAAAATATGAATACCCCTCCAGGAAGACCAATAGTTAGTGGCATTGATTCACTCACATGTAATCTGTATGAGTATATAGACAGATACTTACAGCCCATTGTTCAGAAAGTTCCATCGTATTTGAGAGATACTAGGCATGTCTTGGAAGAATTAAACAATGTGGAATGGGAAGAAGATTTTTGCATGGCTACGGTCGATGTTGTATCCCTCTATACATCGATTCCACATGAGAAGGGAGTTAAAGAGGTTACCCAATGCATTATAGATGATGATAGTCTACCTTATACACAGATGTTATTTCTATCGGAGGCCATGCTTTTTGTCCTCCAGCATAACTATTTTTGGTTCGACAGTACATTTTACTTGCAGCTGTGCGGGACCGCCATGGGAACGAGGTTTGCCCTCGGCTACACACAAATCTATACATGCATAGATGGGAGGAGGGGCATATGTGGTATGGCGTGGCCGGGGGCCTGCCTCGTCCTATGGCGGCGCTATATAGATGATATTCTAGTAATATGGAGGGGAGATGAAATTTCTCTGGTTAGTTTTATAGATTCACTAAATTGGAAGATGTTCAATCTAAGATTTACCTCCAATATCAGTAGTTCTAGTATCAAATTTTTTTTTTTGGATTTAACCATATGCATTAAAAATGGTAAGATAGAAACAAAAACGTTTTTCAAGGATACCGGATAGGGGCAGTTCACATGCAAGTAGATGGTTGGAGAACGTTCCAAAAAGTCATCTTATCAGAATTAAGAGAAATTGTTCAGAACAAAAAGTTTTTCCAAGATCAATCTACAAAGATTCTAGAGAAGTATCAACAGAAAGTATATAAAAAGGTTAAATAAGAAAGAGACCTATTGGAAGTAGGGCAAAGAGATAGAGGAGAGCTGATTTATGGGGGAAAAAGATAAGAGAAAAAAAAATCAGAATGAGGATGATTAGTTCAAATATGCTTTCGTTACACAGTTTAATCCCCATGCCAAAAAAGTGAGACAAATTTTGAGGCGCCATTGGCATTTATTGAGGGCAGATCCGGTTCTGAAAAATGATATTCCTAGTTCGCCAGTGGTAATTTTTAAGAAAGCACAGAATTTAAAAAATCGTTTAGCTCCAAGTTTACTCCCAAGAATTGAAGACATTGAGATTTTAAATTTTAAAAGACCAGAGAGTTTCCAAAAATGTGGAAGATGCAAAGCTTGTGTGTATCAAGAGAAAAAAAGTTAAGTTTAAGAGTAATACATCGGGAAAAGAATTTGATATTAAATCTTTCAACGGCAAAAGCCAAGGAGTCATCTACCTTCTAGAATGTCCATGCGGGGTGCAATATGTAGGGAGGACAACCCGGGAATTGAACGTGAGGGTTTTAGAACACTTTGGGAACATTAGAAGAAATAAAATAGACCCCATCCATTGTAACACTTGTCCCCAATTTTTGGACAAATTTAAGTGGTTAAGTATAGATATTTTAGTAAAAGATTGGAGAGGAGGTGATTATTAGTGATGGGTCGAACACCCCCGTTTTCGGGTCGAACGCGAACACAATTCAAACTCAATGCAAGTCAATAAGACTCAAACGTAAAATTTTAGAGTGCCCTCCAAGAGGGCATATATGCAAGGTATTGGCCATAAAAGTTTTATGGAGGTCCAGGTAGTGCCCTGAGGGACAGGAAAAAAAAAGTTAAAATAAAAAAAAATCATTTTTTAAAGGGACAGTAATTTTTCCATGAAATAAAGGTTAAGAATAAAAACAAAAAATTCCTTCAAATATCGTGCCTAGGAGGTCCCCATAACCTGCCCGTGAAGTTGCGGATTTGTAGGATGCATAGAAACATTTAAAAATAAATAAATGACATTTCAAATGACGGTAAATGTTTTTCCTTTAATCTATTCATAAACAACTGCTTGGGGCGGCAACCTGTATGAAAAGAGGAGACGTTTTAGGACACGCAGAACAAGTTTAGTGATTTTTTTGGCTGAATTATGGTGAAACTTATGCAGGCTTTGGATGAAAGTAACAACAGGTGCATTACAATTGGACCTTTGGTGCCAGCTAGTGCCTTCACACCGCAACCCCTCTGAGGTATTGTGGAAGAGTGCAGTGGTGGAGGTTTTGTGAATGCAAAAGAGATCCCCGATCTATTCAGTTACGTCAGCATCAGGGGAGAGATAGCTGCTGATCCAGGACTGATTCATTTTAATAAATGTCAGCCGGTCTGCAGAGTCGGTGGACAGACACACTCTTTTGTCTGTGACAAAAACTCCAGCGGCACTGAACGTCCTTTCAGAAAGCATGCAGGATGAAGGGCAACCTAGTAGCTGCATAGCATATTGGCTAAGTTCTGGCCAGTGATCCAATCTCAACACCCAGTAAGCCAGTGGATCATCTGCTGGAAAGGTATCCAGGTCTGCCCTTGCCCCTAGGTAGTCCTGCACCATATGGTGAAGACGCTGGCAATGGGTGCCTACATTTGACGTCCCTGGGCATCGTGGACTAAAAAAATTGGAAAAGGCATCAGTCAAGCGGCCCCCTTCACCGCTCTTCCTCTGATAAACCCCAGCCTCAGAAGCACCTGTGTCATCACTTGTGTAACACCTTTCCAGGCACTGGTAGGTTACCAAGTGTCGCTTTAGAGCGTCCAAGTTGTTTCATCCTGTCCTCCCTCTGTGAGGGCAGGATGAGTTCTGCAACCTTACCCTTGCATCGTGGATCAAGAAGGGTTGCCAACCAGTAATGATCCTTCTCCTTGATAGCACGAATCCTGGGATCCTTTAGCAGGCTTTGCAGGATAAGGGAGCCCATGCAGCGTAGGTTGGAGGTGGCATTAGCTTCCGAGTGTTCCTGGTCACTGAGGATGACCGTATCGTGCACTACCTCCTCCCAGCCACGTACTAGTCCTTTGGTTTCTGGGGACACAAAACCCTCCCTTGAGGAATCCCCACCTTCAATGCCCTCACAACTTAAATATTCCTCCTCCTCCTGTCTGATCTGAGGACCCGCAGCAATGCTGTCTGCGTAAAGACTTGAGGCCTTGAGAGCTAGCGAAGTCCTCCTCTTCCTCCCGCTGCTCTGCCTCTAGTGCCACATCTACAATTCCCTGCAGAGTGCGCTCCAGCAGGAACTCTAAAGGAATTGTGTCACTGATGCATGCACTGTCCCAAAACAAGTTGACCTGAACCTGTCCTTGTGCCATAATGGTGACAGTACAGTGCATGCATCCTTGATCATCAGCCACTGCGGGGGGGACAAGTTGACCTGAACCTGTCCTTGTGCCATACTCACACAGGTACTCATTGATGGCCCTCTGCTGCTTGTGCAGACGCTGCAGCATTGCTAATGTCGAATTCCACCTGGTGGGCATGTCACAGATCAGACGGATTGTGGGATGGTGGAATTCTCTTTGAATTTCTGCCAGGCGAACACTTGCTGTGAATGACAGTCTGAAGTGGCTGCAGACTTTTCTGGTCTGGCTGAGAAGCTCTGGCAGCCCTGGGTACCTGGTTAGGAAACTCTGTACCACCAGATTTAGGACGTGTGCTAGGCATGGTACATGCGTCAACTTACCCTGGCATAGGGCGGAGAGAAGGTTGCTGCCATTATCACAGACGACCATTCCCAGCTCAAGCAGGCGTGGTGTTAACCATCTCTGCGCCTGCCCCTGCAGAGCTGACAGAATTTCTGGCCCGATGTGGCTCCTGTCCCCTAAACAAACCAGCTCAAGCACAGTATGGCATATTTTTGCTTGAGCCATTGCGTAGCCCCTGCCACGCGTCGGTTTAACTGCCACTTCGCCAGAGACAGAGAAGGAGGAGGAGGAAGAGGTGGTGGAGCAGACAGACCTCATATAAGCAGCTTTCTGGAGGCGTGGTGGATGAACAAGCTCCAGCACAGAGCCCCGTCCTGGATCCCTCCCAGCTGCAAGCAGAGTTACCCAGTGTGCCGTGAAGGAAATGTAACGGCACTGTCCATGCTTGCTGGACCATGTGTCTAAAGTAATGTGCACCTTGCTGCTGACTGCATTTCCCAATGACTCCATAACAGTATCTTCCACGTGCTGGTATAGTGCTAGAATGGCCTTCCGTGAGAAGAACTGGCGTTTTGGAACCTGCCACTGTGGTACAGCACATTCGGCAAATTCACGGAAGGAGGCAGAGTCCACCAGCTGGAAAGGCAGCAGCTGTAATGCGAGTAATTTTGCCAAGCTGGCATTTAGACGCTGTGCAAGGGGATGGTTGGGACTAGATTTTTTCTTACGCTGTTGCAGCTGAGGCAATGAAATCTAACTGCGTAAATCTGCAGCTGATGGGATGCTGTCACATTCTGAGGAAGGACCTGGTGCACCCATTACTATAACATCATCCCTGTCAGTGGAGGTTGTAGACATGGCATGACATATAGTTGGGGTAGAGACAGTTGAAGACCGATGGGAAGTGTTGTGCCAACGGGATGCATGACAGGTGGTCATAGGTCACTTCAAGCATGTGGTACTCAAGCGGCTGATGTTTCTCCCACGCTTGATCCTCTTCAGATATGGCTTACAAATAGCAATGCTGCGGTCTGCTGCACATGTCGTGAAGAACTCCCAGACAGCAGAGTTCCTGGACATGTGCTTTGAGACAACAGCGCTCTGCACCTGAGCAGCTCTGACATCTGATGCCTTGGACAGGCTACGGTTGGTCATAGAGGACGCTGTGCCTCGTGTTTGTTGTGCCTCCTCCTCACTTGACTCCTGTTTGATCAGGCACCCAGGTGGAGTCAGTGACCTCATTATTGTCATCACCCCCTATCTCCTCGTCACTGGAGCCAAATTGGCAGTATGCTGCAGCTGCTGGGGCAACATGAGTGCCAGTTCTTTGTGTGTCACTGGCACCCCCACCCTCTAGACTGATTATACTCCCTTCCTCAACCTCAGCGTTTGAATCAGAGCACTGGAGTTGCTGCGCATCCTCAAGCAGCATGTCACTGTCATTAAGGTCAAACAATTCAGCTGACTCCTCCGTGTGTGATAGTGAGGCTACGGCAGGAGTAGCTGTGGACATGGAGGCTGAATTAGATGTTTTGGCAGCTGAGGTGGACTGTAAACCACTACAAGCCTGGCTGGCAGAGGACTCTGAGGATGAGGATGGCCTGGTTAGCCAATCCTGAAAATCCTCTGTATGTTGCTGCTGCTTAAGACGGCCAGCACCAGTTAGAAAGGACAAGCGTGCCCTGGCATAGGATGCACCACATCCACGACAACCAGGGGCACAGCCTTCCGACACAGAGGCTGCTTGCCCTCTTATCTGTGTCTGGGAGCGTCTGCCTGTCCTTTTTGGTCTTTCTGACATGGCGAGTGATATATAGCTTGATTCAACTCTGTTATAAAGATTGGAGATATGCAGAACTCTGATTCAACTGTGTTATCTAGATTAAAGATATTCAGAACTCTGCTATAAGTCAGCAATTTCACTGTTATTTTCCCTACAAGGCTGACAATGTCCTCTACTCTCTGATTCACTTCCTCTCCTGCAGGCTGCAACACCCTGATAGCTGGCAGTGCCAAGACACAGATTCAAATTGCCAGAACTCTGGTATAACTCAGTGATACAGCCTGATATGCAACAATCTCCTCTCCTCTCTGATTCACTCCTGCAACAAACACACGCTCGGGCTGCGGGGAAACCTTATATAGTGTACTGTGGGATTTAGCTCTGTGAGCCCATGATTGGGCAAAATTTGCCCAATCAGTACTGAGCCCTGATTGGCATAGTCCTGCACTTGACCTGTGGTCAGGTGCAAGGCTGTAGCCAATTACAAGCTTCAGGCCAGTGGAAAAGTGCATTGTGGGCGAACACATAGCGAACACACGGAAATGTTCGCTGTTCGAACAGTCAATGTTCTGTCACGTGACGTATGTGGTTCAAAGAGGAGCCCAGCAGGCGGCAACACAGAGGGGAGGTCAGACAGGATATAAAGCAAATGATACAGTTTTAATGAACACAAATGGGAATAGGCAGCAGGCACCGGAATGAACAGAAGTCAATACTGTATAACTCAGGCAAAGTCTATAGCAAAGGATTGTGGGAAATGTAGTCCAGACTGCACACAAGGTCCACCAACAATGAATCAGGACCGCAGGCAGTGGTACCTTGATAGAAGGTCAGGGAAGGTGTTGAAAGCAGTCTAACCACAGGTAGGTATCCAGACTGAGGATAGTGGTCTACGCAGTTGAAAACCACTTGTGCAGCCACCAGGAAGTCTTGACCATGGACTGAACTGTGATAGATACAGGACACACTTGTGGACTCAGGATTCACTCGTAGGCACTGGAGATACTTGGATCACTGGAGATACTTGGATCAGGTTTGCAGGTATGCACACTGCCTAGTTACCTAGGACAGGGAACAACAATGCAGAACCCCTGCTTGCTTGGTCTCTCTGCTATTTAATTAGGCTTGATAGCAGATGGGCCTCAGCTGTAACTCCAAAGCTGGACAGGAAAACCCAGGCTGGATCTCCAGGAGCCTTAGCACTGAGTTTAGGGAAAACCCGGATGGGAACCTAAAGTAAAGCGTTCAGAGCAAGAGCTGTTGGTACCAGGCTACGAAATACAGGCCTATCAGCAGGCTCCCATAGGCGGACCATGACATTCCCCCCCCCCCGACGGGTGCACTCCGGGCACCGAGGCTGGACCAGAGGATAAGGCAAGGATCACCATCATCTATCGAATTCGGAATCAGGATCGCTATAGACGTCACCATGGGCAAGTAGGGCCTTCTCAAACATGGCTAGGTCTTCTTTACGGACCAACGTGCCGTTAGATGCTCAGACGCAGCCCTCAGGATGCAAGACTTAAATGTGTGGCTCGGGAGGTCCGCAGGTGAGCACTCCCGCGACAACGGGTGATGGACTCTTCTTCCTGGCTGCCAACCGTTGATCATAAGTAGCAAGCTCAGAGTCCGGCATAACGTAGCCATCAGAGGCTAGAGAAAGTCCTGACCGCCTTAGGTGGGCACGAAATGGTTTTATCAGGCAGAGTGTTACAGCCATCTAATAGTTTAGAGTCCGAGACTAGCCCTCCTGGACCACCTAGAGGGTGCTTAGCAGTCTGGATTAAAGCAACCTCCATGGGTACAGAAGATTCAGGATCCGTGGGTAATATAGGTTCCATGTCCATGGGTTCTACGTCATCGGGCTCGGTTGGCCAGGTCTCCATGTCCTCTGAAAGGGGATCATCCTTTGTACCCTCTACGTCAGAGATGACTTCCCGAAACACAGGTCTCCTGGATCTGGGTACAGGAGTTTGGCGAGGCATGCCAACTTTGGTAGCCTGGCGAAGCTTAGCAGGAGCACAGACTGGGCGAGACTTGACGGTGGCCTGACGAGGCTTGGCAGGTAATGTCTCTTTTGCTCTTGGTATTTACAGACCCAAGTGGGGAAACCAGTTGAGGAGCAGTGGTGTCAGGGTTGACACGGGTCTGTGAGGATGACTTGGATGGGCGTACTGGGCAACACGATATGAAGTGGGATCCTTCGCCGCAGTAGAAGCATAGACCCAGTGACCTCCTCCTGGAGCGTTCCTCCTCAGACAAGGGTTTCCTGCAGCCAGACTTAGAAGTTGAAGAACACACCTTAGGCGAGGTGCCCCTTAATCTTTGCAGCACTTTAAATCAATACAGAGTGCAGTTGCTGCAGGAAGTTCTGCACAGCCATCTTCATGGAGGCCACCACCACCGCCTGTATCACCGCGGACTCATAGTGAGATGGGTTCTGCATTCTGTCACGTGGCGTGTGTGGTTCAGATGTTAGATGTGAGAGGGGAGGCTAGACAGTATATCAAGCAATAACATATATTTAATGAAACACAAATGGAACTTGGAAGCAGGCAAAGTCTATTTGCAAAGGGGATTGTGGGCAATGTAGTCCAGACTGCACACAGGGTCCACCAAGTAAGATTTAGGAAGGCTGGCAATGATACCTTGATAGAAGGTCAGAGAAGGTGATGAAAAGCTGTAAGCCACAGGTAGGTCTCAAGACACAGGGGATAGTGGGCTACGCAGTTGAGGGTACCCACTTGAGCAGCGACCTGGAAGTTTTGACCAAAGACCGTAGATACAGCGCAGGCGGAGATCGCTTGAAGTCCAAGGCAATGAAGGAGATATATCCAGGAATAGCAGGGTAGCGAGATGGGTACTGGATACGCTGGATACACTGTACAGCGACAGGATAAGCTGGTTCAGGACGAGCAGGTATGCACACGGCCAAGTGACCTCAGTCAGGGAGTACAATGCAGAACCACTGCTTGCTTGGTCTCTCTGCTATTTAAGGAGACTTGATAGGAGATGGGCCTCAGCTGTAATTCCAAGGCTGGACAGGAAAACCCAGGCTGGATCTCCAGGAGCCTGGACATAGCACTGAGCTAGGGTAAAACCCGGATGGGAACCTCAAGTAAAGCGTTCAGAGCAAAAGCTGTTGGTGCCAGGCCAAACAGCAGACTCCCAGGAGCGGACCCTGACATGTTCGATGCGAACTCATGTTCGTATCGAACCGCCAGCCCATCCATAGTGATTATATGGGTGCTCTGGCTAAGAAAGAAATGGAATGGATCTACAGATTGGGTACATTGTGAAATGGAGGCCTTAATGTAGATCTGGACATTAAGAGCTGTCTTTAATTATAAAATAAATAGTTTTATTATTATACATCATCTCTTTTTACAATTTAGTATAATTTACTAAATACAATAAAGAATTTAATTATTCCAACATATTCACCCAATCCATGATCTTTCCCTTTCTTCTGTGAGGTATTGTACAGTTATTAGTTGAAAATAAAAGATTGAACCTTGTGTGTGACGGTTTTCATTTTTTATTGGGGATTTTAGGTTGGGACAAAAATAACTAATTTTTAACGTGTGTTTAGGCGCACTTAATCACGGCCGCAGTAGCAGCAAATGACGGGCAATGACAGCCAATATAGGATTTACGGCCGCACGAAGGTGCGGCCGCGCAATGCAAGCGGCAAACAAACGCATTTTTTCGAGAACGCAGAACCGCTAGTACTGACGTACAGAGTGCACTGCGTCCGCTAGCGGCGTGTTTGCGTGATTAGGAGACGTCAGACACTGCTAATGTCCGGCCAACATAACGTCCAGACGCAAAAAGTGTTTTATTGATGATCTGTAAAGAATCACACACGAAAATGTGCATCGTAGGACTGTTTTTGCGCATTCCATGAAACAAAATACGTCAATGCGTTCGGATGCACTTTTTGACCGTCGCTGCGAATAATGCGTTCGTTTGACCCTAGCCTTAGCTTAATGAATCCCCCATAAGAGGGGAATAATGGACTGGTTCTTCCATTTGATGAAGTCGCAGGAAGCCACCAGCACCCGATGGAGTACTTGTGGACTTCCGGGTGTACTTGCATCATCACCGCGAGACCGGCGCCGAAAGAAGAGAACGCGACACGTCATTTCCGGTTATGTGAGAGTGCGTTTCAATGCTGGAACACACGCCAGCAGATGGAGCCGGAAGAGGCGAATCCTATGGCGTCGGAGAAAAATATAAAAAAAAGTGACAATATGTTTTGGGATGACAGACCTTTTATTTGTATTTTTAATGTTATATCCCTGAGGAAGTGTATTTTATACACGAAACGCGTTGGATTGCTGTACCCAATAAATTCTGCTTTTATACTGAAAAGACTCTGATGGTCCTGTGGCAGTGGGAGTCTCCGAGTCGGGCCTCATGATTGCGGATGTGGGGTAACAACCATCGATGTTGATGTTTATATGCTCAAAAGTATATGAATCTTGTGAGTGCAATTGAAAGTGGCATTTCACAATTTATTGATATAATGCATTATGAAGGTTTTTTGTGTCTTTATTCCTTAGATTCCACACTTTTTATATCTAATAGGAATAGGGTTGGGATGTGCCGACACCGGCATTTGCAGTAGTACTTGGTACTCGTGCAAGTGCCCCATTACCTGATCAGCAGTAGTTCCCAACCGCAGTTCTCAAGTACCCCAAACAGGTCAGGTTTTCCAGATAGCTGAAGTACAGCACAGGTGATCTGATTTCTGCTCAGTAATTACAGGATTCAGTCTGCATTTCCTCAAGGCAATCCTGAAACCTGGTTAATACTTGAGGACCGTGGTTGGGAACCACTGCTCTACAGATACCCGGAAGCCAGCGCTGGGCACCTCTCCGGCTGGCCGTATTCCACCATTCTGCCACAGGTCTGTTACGCGGCCTCTAAACGTGATCTCGCGCAGAAGGCGAGATCTCCCAAGAGCGCGTCCGAAGCCAGCAGCTGCTCATTGGAACACAACCAGCCGGAGGGGAGTGCTGTTAATATTGAAATAACTGGACCCCCCCCCCATTATTCTCTCAAATATCTAGGTATGTGGTTGGACCCTAAGCTATCCTTTGGCCCCCACATCGAAAAACTCATCTAAACTTGACCCCAAACTAGGTGCCATGTACAAAAACAAATCCTGCCTGAGCCCCGCGGTAAGAAAGCAGATTGTACAACAAATGCTTATGCTGGCTATTGATTACGGAGATGTAGTGTATGCAGCGGCCCCGCAAACACACCTTCAGAAACTTACTACATTGTATAACTCCTTCTGCCGCTTTGCATTACAATGTAACTACATGACCCACCATTGTGACATGTTAAAAGAGCTAAACTGGCCATCGCTGGAGTCTAAACGCACCCTTCACCTTTCCAGCCTGGTGTTAAGAGCATTTCTGGGAAGCTGCCACCCTACCTGAATAGACTGCTTCCTCCAGCAGCTCCCTCATCCTATAACCTCCGATCCAGGACCAGCACCTTACTTACAATACCACAATACAAAAAGACAGTGGCTCGGTCCTCATTTTCCTACAGAGCACCACAATTATGGAATAACCTCCCAGACACCATCAACACTTCCCCCAGTCTTAAGTCACTCAAGAGATCCTTACTAACATACCTCAATACAGAATGCACCTGTAAACATGTAACCTAGTGACTATATTTCCTACATATTTATTTTCTGTTAATCTGTATATTTGTGTTTTTTAATATCTTGCATTGTATTACTTTGTATTTCTGTAACACTTCAATGTTCTTGAACCCAGGACATACTTGAAAACGAGAGAAATCTCAATGTATCCTTCCTGGTAAAATCCTTTATAAATAAATAAATAAATTAACAGCTTTGCTGCGACGGATGCGTTCAGCACGTCCGATCACACGAGCTCGGCGTGTGGAAGACCAAGCTGAGCGCGTCCTGTATTCGCAGCATGGCTTTTCCAATGATGCCAAACATGACCATGTTAAAAGTTAAGAATAATAATTTAAAAAAAAACTGTTTATTAATGCATCCTTATTGTTCAAATTTCAATTATAACGTGAACAATGATGCTGCACCAACTTTTTTTGGGGGGTTTACCTAAAATCACGTAATTTCCTCACAAGAATAAAAGTTCTAATTTTATTAACCAGCGTACCCCAAACGCTTGGATGATAAAGTGTAGAAAAAAATTTTTTACACACTGTAGATGATTGGAAATTCAATTTTTTTACTATAGCATTCTGGCAGGGCATGATGTATACATCTAATGATACATTATGAATCTGCAGTAAAAAATTATATATAATTTGTCTTGGTCATACAATAAAAAAGGACTCCAAATCGCATTTAAGCATGATGAGCAAAAACTGTAAAAATAGGCTCAGCACACAGGTGAAATGGCTCCACAGCAGAAGAGTTGACATAAATTGGACAGGCTTTCAGAATAATCTTAATTTATTTATTGGAAAGTGGTCTCGTAACATTAAATAAAAGTATCGGTACTCGGTCTTACAAAGATGGCATTAGTGCATCCCTAGAATATGGGTATACTTATTTTTTTAGATGGGGATTGTTGCTGGAATATCATGGTAGCACATGCCAAGGAATGGTTACACCTACCAAGGAACATATTAATCCTATTTCTGATAGGAATATTGTTATGTATAACCATAATATTCCACCTAGATTTCTCATCAGAAGCAGATTAAATATATTGCTTGGCAGGTGTAACCATGATATTCCTCCAATCATCCCTATGTAGACTCTTTATTTCGAAACAATTTACGATCAGGTCTATTCACATAAAGGTGAAACTCAGGAGAATTGGCGGAAGTGAAAATTATAGGTCAAAATAGCCAAACCAGAAAAAGGTTTCCCTTTATCTCACTTTCCTAATCAGCTGTTTGGTCTAAATTGTTCTCATCTCCTGACAAGTCTCCTGAGTTTCACATTAGGGTTATTTAGAGCGAGCTGAACTGGCCCCTGAAATGTCACCGAACAGGGAATTTCCCTCTATGGTGACATTTCGGGGCCCTTCAGCTATTCCGAAAGAAGGCAGTTTGCCACATTTTGGCGAACTGTCAGCCAGTACGGTGCCTGTTCGAAGGCAGGGAAATTCCTCATAGAGAAGCAATAGTTAAACTATTCAGAGAAGACAGAACAGCAGTAAAAGATGCCGAAGTGCCCTGATGTTCGGTGGTTTAATTCGACAGGTTTATTCAGGCGAATTCCATAGGCTTTAAATGTTAAAAATATTCCCGTTTTAATTCAATATCTAATAAATTGTTTTTATTATCTTAATCTACAGTAAATTCTTGTGGTTTTGTTTGGTTTTTTTTACCCCGTTTGTCGACTTTTTCCGGCGGCTGGTCTGAGCTGTGATTGGCAGCTTTGACAACTTTTGCAGTGGGTTTTCGGACAGTTTTCCCTGCACTCCGGGAACCCTGCGGTTAATGCTGAATTCCCCGAAGTGCAGGGAACGAGAGAGCACCAACATTTCAGTGCTCTCTGAATAACCCCCCTTAGTGAATAGACCTGTATATCAGCAAGTGAATAGTTAAACATTTTCAATAAACCTTTGCAGCTTGGTATCAAGCACTGCAGAAAAGAACATATCGTGGGTAGGGATGTGCAATTCGTTTCGTAGCGAAGCGATTTTCGGACGAAGTTTACCATTTTCGTGCTTCCGAGGGCATCCTGAATCCGAAATGTTGACCACACAAAATTTCGGATCGATTTAGAAATTGAGTAATTCGATTCGATACTTAGGATGATTCGAAATTTCGGGTCGATTCGGGTCATTTCAGCGTTTGGATCATTTCGGGTCATTTGGTTCAGTTGGTTTTTCGTTTTATGCTACATTATTATACTGTAGAGGTGCTGACCGACAGTGTGCAGAATCATATGCTGCATTATTATACTGTAGAGGTGCTGCTTGGCAGTGTGTGGATTCATATGCTGCATTGAAACCTATGGGTTAAAAAAGCCTTGTTTCTGGGGGGGGCGTGGGTAGCTCTGCAAGGGAGAAGATATGCACAGCTGAGTTTTAGCCCGGTGGGCCTGTTGCTTGAAGGCCATCTTGCGGCCTACTCCTCTGTCTCCGGACGTTCGTTATTCCCCCCCTGCTTCCCCAGCGGAGAGTTGGACTGAGTGCTTGGCTGCTGCAGACTGTTCTATTAGTACGTCCCCATACTAGGTATATGCATGGTTTAGATACTTTGTCCTTTTTTTGCTTGGTTTAGCTTGTTAAGCCCCTGTATATGTAGTGGAGTTTACTGGGTCTCTGTTAATACACATTCTGCAATAGACAGCATTATTTGGTACAGTTTTATTCATTGCTAGATGAGTATATTTACTAATCTTTAAAGTTGACACCTTTTAGGGTATTCTGTAAATATTAACCAAATGCTGAGCTTGTAAATATTCATGAAATTCAAAATTAGGACTCTTTACAGAATGTCGGGTTCATGCCACAACTCTCCAATGATCAGTGCTGATGGAGTAATTAAACAGCTGCTATAGTGCGCTATAGTGATATAACTTGTCCCTCAGACCCCTGTACTGAACGAACCAAACACATACAAATGTCTGTGCTAAAAGGTCATTTTCAAAGTTGTGAATTGTTGGCCTGTCTGATTGCAGCTAATATGTATTTAGAAATATTGCTGATTCAGTTGAAAATATTCGGCTGGAGCTGAGATTCAAAAATTGCCACTGGTCCGAGTAACAGCTGGCTTGCAAATCAGAAGTTTAAGCTTAAAGGGACACTCTAGGCAACATGACCACCTAAGCTATTTTAGGTGGTCATGATGCCCAGAGTATGCTGCCCTCTGTCCCCCCTCCCTCCGCTCGGCAGTTCAGCTGAAAAAGCTGAAAACAGCTGAGAGAGGCGGAGGAGTTTACTCCGCCCTCCCAGCTGTCAGTCAGTAGAGCGGGAATCATATTTCCCGCTTCTGTCGACTTTTGCCGAGTAGGAGACGTCATCGCGCTTTCAGCGCAATGACGTCTCCAGCTCGCCGCAGTAGCTGGCGGCAGCGACTGAGGGTTAGTGTTGCGCGCATCCTCTTGCGCGCAACACTAATCCTCAGAGGGAGCCGGGAGGAAGCCTGCCGATTGGCTGGCTTATGTGAGAGGCGCGCATGCGCGCTTCTCA
The DNA here is from genome assembly GCA_009667805.1 of Leptobrachium leishanense. NCBI lineage: Eukaryota > Metazoa > Chordata > Amphibia > Anura > Megophryidae > Leptobrachium > Leptobrachium leishanense. Next base: position 84,512,410 of record CM019069.1, on the reverse strand, counting down.
CGTAAACCAGAAGGCAAGAAGCGTCAAGAAGGATGGGAGCGGAAGAGGAGGGAGGTGAGTATAGAAAAAAAAAAGACGCCGCTGGAAAGAAGTGGATTTTAGGGTAAGTATTAGTTACAAGAAAAAAAATAAAAAATAAAGATTTATTAAGGGAATAGGGATAGGTTAGGATAAAAAAACGGGGGGGGGGTGATTTTTAGTAGAGTGTTCCTTTAATTTTAATCATACGGATTTGTGCCTTTTTAAACATGACTGAAAATATCGGATCTTTAAAATAAGATTTAATTTCAATTCCCTCTATATTCCTGCCTGAAAGTCTATTCACACCGTTTTGGCATTTGAATCTTTTTTGGAAATCAACATACCCAGAAACTGGAATTGAAACGATTAGAACTTCTATTTCCATTGTAAAGTATAACAATAGCTAGAACTGATCCAAATTCTTATTGAGAATCTAAATGCTGGTAAACCCTAATTTGAATCTCCCAAACAAATAATGGGCAAACATTGGTAAAAAAAAAATAATCCATATTTCGGCCATTGGGCTGAATTAGATTCCCTAATTTGTAAAGAAGAAAAAAAAAAGTATGTAAAAATCTGAATATAGACTATCAGGGTAATTCAAAGAGATCCGAATGGCTGGAGAAAGGTAACCGAACGCTGAAAATTCATTCGGTTACCTTTCCTGGCCATTCGGCTATCCAGAGAGCAGGCAATTCGCCAAATCCTGGCGAATTGCCTGAACATACGGTGCCTGTTCGAGGGCAGTGAAATCCCCATAAAAAAGCACTGCTTTGGCTATTCAGAGAACACAAACCAGCAGTGAAAGGTTCCCAAAATGCCCTGCCATTCCGTGGTTTAATTCGGCATGTTTATTCAGGCGAATCCCATAGGCTTCAATGTTAAAAATATTCCCGTTTTAATTCAATATCTAATACATTCATTATAAAATTCTGCAGTAAAGAGTCTCTTTATTTATAGATTTTTTAGGATATTTTAAGCATTTTTCTGGATTTTTTTTTTAGTTAACTTATATTTTCTGTAACAGCCCTTTTTATTATCATTCCTTGGACCTCATATGTAAATTTCAGACATTTTCGCTCAGTAGTTTCTTTGCAAACAGCGTTTCACTCTTCAAACATTCAAGCAAACTGTTTTGCTAATTTATTCACTGCCTTCGTCTGCGGTGTCAGCTTTTTCCAGCGGTTGCTCTGCGTGTGATTGGCTCCTGCTTGGGTTTTTTCGGCGTCTTAGGCAGGTTAATCCAGATGTTTTTGCGGGTTTATGGCGTGCATTCGCTGGGTGTTCGGCAGCTTTGACAGCCCTGTGGTGCTTCCTGAATACACCGCAAGGTCGCCAAAATGGGAAAGCCGATTTGCACCAAATTGAAGAGAACGAAAAGTCACCGAACGTGCGGTGACTTTTCAAATCTCTTTGAATTGCCCTGAATGTTTTATTGACCATGTTTCTTCATATCAATGAAGAAAGAAAAAGGTGCTTTGGAAATTGCTTAATAAAAAGGTGAATTAAAATACAGCTTTAAATCCACAAGAAAACGACAACAAACTAATATTGGGGCCAATTCTTACTCATTAATAGGGATGAGCTGTTCGGTTCGATGTGTTCGGAGTTCGATTTGAAAATCAAAGTTCGCGAACATACGAACTGGCGAACATTTCCGCGTGTTCGCAGCATGTTCGCCCACAATGCACCACAATGGACTACAATGCACTTTTCCACTGGAATGAAGCTTGTAATTGGCTACAGTCTGCACCTGACCACAGTTTAAGTGCAAGACTATGCCAATCACGGCTCAGAGTCCTGATTGGGCAAATTTTGCCCAATCATGGACTCACAGAGCTAAGTCCCGCAGCACACTATATAAGGCTTCACTCAGCCTTCAGCACGTGTTTTTTGAGAGGAGATTGTTAGTGTTTGTTCTCACTGCCAGCAGCAATTGGGGGGGGGGTCTCATTTCCACAAAATATCTGGGAATTGTTCTAATCCTTGCATTCTCACTGCCACCAGCAATTTTGGGGTCAGTCATTTATACAAAATATCTGGGAATTGTTCTAATCTTTGTGTTCTCACAGCCACCAGCAATTTTGGGGGTCGGTCATTTATACAAAATATCTGGGAATTGTGGTAATCTTTGTGTTCTCACTGCCACCAGCAATTGTGGTGGTCTCATTTTACAAAATATCTGAGATGACACAGGTGCTTCTGAGGCTGCGGTTGATCAGAGGAAGAGCGGGGAAAGGGGCCGCTTGACTGATGCCTTTTCCACTTTTTTTAGTCCACGACGCCCAGGAACGTCAAATGTAGGCACCCATTGCCAGCATCTTCACCATATGGTGCAGGACTACCTAGGGGCAAGGGCAGACCTGGATACCTTTCCAGCAGATGATCCACTGGCTTACTGGGTGTTGAGATTGGATCACTGGCCAGAATTTAGTCAATATGCTATGCAGCTACTAGGTTGCCCTTCATCCAACGTGCTTTCTGAAAGGACGTTCAGTGCCGCTGGAGGTTTTGTCACAGACAAAAGAGTGCGTCTGTCCACCGACTCTGTAGACCGGCTGACATTTATAAAAATGAATCAGTCCTGGATCAGCAGCTATCAATCCCCTGATGCTGACGTAACGGAATAGATCGGGGATGTCTTCTGCATTCACAAAACCTCCACCACTGAACTCTTCCACAATACCACAAAAGGGTTACGGTGTGAAGGCACTTGCTGCCATGAAAGGCACAATATTTGGGTAACCTATTAGGTTAACAAAATGAATTTTTATTTTTTTTAGCTTTATTATACCTATTAGGTTAACAAAATGAAAGGGATTATATGATTGGTAGGGGTGAAATCCCCGCCAAAAAGAAGACTCCTAATTGGGTAACCATTGAGAGATTAGGGTATTTAAAGGGAGTAATGGTCATTTGATCTGTAAAACCAGCTGAGGAAGCCACTGAGGATATCTCAACAGGCGAAATGCATTTTGGTCACTAATTATTCCCTTATTTTATATTTTTGTTGTATTTTATGCTGTTTTATTAAATTTTTGATTTTTACTCCACCACATGGGGTTTTATTTGAAGTTGTACCCTACAACAACTTCTGAGCCTGAATACAAAGGAAAATAGGTAGCGCTGATAAATGATATTAGGAAATCGCTAATACACCCAAATGGTCCTTGTTTCTCAACCATCAACAAATAACAGAGGAAAGGGGGGGTGGTGTAGCGATGTCTATGTCCTTTCATAGAATGAAGTCAAAGTCACGTGAATTGTGTTCTTAGCCTTCTCTTCTTTGGTACTCCTCAAAGAAAACACAAGAGATACATCATAGTGCGACCCATCAACATAACACATATGTGTGGATGGAATAGTTTACACTCACATGTAATAGAACCCTCCTGGTTCTGGATAATATGCCTTAGGGATATTTGTCGGCTTCCCAATGCCCTTTCAAACGAGGTTCTCTGGATCCAATAAAGGTCCAAGATGGAGTAGATATTTCCAATAGTGTGAATTTCCCTAAAGAAAAATTGCAGGGAAACTTCAAGGCAGAATTAAAAACTTTTAATAAAACAAGAACAAAATAAAAAGTAGCACTAGAACGCGTTTCACCAATACAAAAAAAGTATCACAGGCTTCCTCAGCTGGCTGACTTTCAAATGGCCATTTTGTCATTAATATACCCATTTCTGTTGGCTTCCAACCAATCCTAGCCATTGAATTTGGCGGGAATTAGTGCAACCAATCAGAGTATTACTTTCATTACATTCAGCTCATTATGACCCCGAAATGACGTCATTCTTAAACCGGAATTATTCGTTTTATTAAATTGATCTATCGTTTCAGGGATATGAGGGGAAAATTAAATTTAAGTGATGTCACGTTACAAGATAGTGAAATCCAGGTCTTGAAAAAAGGTCTTAAATTTGCTCCAAGTCAGAACCTCAATATGTTTAATGTCTATGTGGATTTGCAGAAATTCAAACGTAAATTATGTCTCAAGAAATTCTTTAGTAGGACCCCTCTGGAGAGAACAGTAGACATGGGGAGATATACTCCATTAAAAAATACGTCTACATTCTATCCCAAACATATGCTATCAGATTCTATCAGGGCCTTTGAAAATGTGGTCTTGTCGGAAATCGATAAAATACCCTTAGAACATGGTAAACAAAATCTAACCAAGAAGGAAAGAGAAGCCCATACAGCTCTGAGCGAGAACGATAAAATTGTTATAAAACCGGCTGACGGGGGGGGGGTAGTTATTCTATCTGCATCTAACTATCAGAAGGAAGCGATGAGAATTCTGTCAGATACGGAGACCTACCAATCAATTAATCATAATCCTACCCAGAGAGTACAGGATGAGATTAAACAGCTATTAGAATACGAGTCATCATCAGAAGTAATCAATGAAAAAGAGAATGATTACATCTTTGTGAATTTTCCTATGGTCCCTGTGTTCTATTGGTTACCCAAATTACACAAGAGTGTGGATAACCCCCCGGGTCGCCCCATTATAGCAGGGATCGATTCAGCCACAAGTCATCTGTCCAGATATATAGATAATATCCTGCAACCTATAGTGAAGATTGTACCATCATATCTTAGGGACAGTATGAGTGTTCTCCAGATATTGTAGGACATCACATGGGAAGAGGGTCTGATTTTGGCCACATGTGACGTTCAATCCTTATATAGTGTGATACCACATGTAAGGGGTTGTGAGGCTGTTCGGAAATTTCTGGGAAACGATCCGACTATCTCTGGAAAACATGCAGACTTTGTTCTAAAGGGAAATCAACTTATTCTTAACTGCAATTTTTTTAGATTTGGGTATCAACATTATCTTCAAGTTAAGGGTAACGCTATGGGGACCAGGTTTGCGCCCAGTTATGCCAATTTATTCATGGCGGACTGGGAAGAACAGTTCGTTCGTGGTGGGCGTTCCTGGGCGCAAAGCCTGGTCCTCTATAAAAGGTACATTGATGATATCCTCATCCTATGGAGGGGAGATGAGGAGTCTCTGCGGCTCTTTTTTGAACATCTTAACCAGAATGACTGGGGAATAGTTCTCGATTGTAATATTAGCACTTCATCTAACAATTTCCTAGATCTCAACATTTACATTGAAAATAACAGTATTAAAACTAGGATGTACTTCAAACCAGTTGACGTCAATAGTTATATTGAGCAAACAAGTTGCCACGCCAATCATTGGCTAAAGGGTGTCCCGAAGGGACAGTTCAAACGGTTACGTAGGAACTGCACTGAAAGAGAACAGTTCATACAACAAGCAAATAGGCTAAAAATGGATTTTGTTGAGAAAGGCTATAGGGAAGAATCCCTAAATGCCACTATCGAAGAGATTAATACTATAGATAGGAAGGATATTCTTAAATATAAACTGGATGATAATATCCACGAGAGAGAGATAAGGTTCATTACTGATTTTAATGTACATACTAGAACTATACATCATATTATTAGGAAAAACTGGCATTTACTAAAACGTGACCCAATTCTAAAGGATTTGATAGGAGATAGATCCAAATTGATAAATAGGGGGGCAAATAACATTAATAAAATCTTGGTAAAGAGTCATAAGAACCCTCAGATAAGGACTAACCATTTCAACTTGAAAGAAGGTTTTTACCGGTGCGGGCTTTGCCCAGCGTGTGTCAACCTAAAATTAAAAAAGTTAACTATAGTTGAGTTTGCGGGAAGCGTCAAACAGTATAATATTAAGGGAGTACTTACATGTAGAACCAAAAATGTCGTATATAGACTTACATGCCCGTGTGGATTACACTATATAGGCCACACTACGAGACTGCTATCCATTATAATTAGAGAACATATATATAATATAACAAGAGGCCTAGAAACTCATTCAGTATCAGCTCATTTTAAAAATGTTCATGGACAATCTCCGGATGGCATGTCATTCATTGCAATACAAAAGATAGAACGTCATTGGAGAGGGGGAGATTTTAACAGAAAGATCCACCACGCAGAGATGAAGTGGATCTACACTTTAAATACACTTATTCCCCTGGGTCTTAATGCAGATTTTGAGTTATGCCATTTTTTATAGTTTTTTTATGTTTTTCTTAGGTGCTTTTATTGATATACGGTTTTATGTCTATTATTTACATGTTGGATATATTTTGTTTATATTTATGCGATTCTCTTTAGTTATGTTTGAAGGATTATCCACTTGTATAATGTTCCCAATGGTAGATGTAAGACTTGTCTATTTTAATGTATATGAAAGGGAACCTCTAAACGTTAGAACATGTATAGGTACTTTTTCCATATTGGGCTACTTTGTATCTTCTTGTGGCCTTTTGTTGACTATATGTCAATTTGTTTTTTACTATGAAGTGTTCGTCTATCTAAGATTCTGCCGGGACGATTAGCCATTAAGGTCACATGGGGCGGCCTCGTATACTATGATACGTCACCATCGATCGGCATGCCAGGTGGTTCCCTTCCTCCATATGGGGATTGGTGGTTAGAGGTCTTTTCATGCGATGGGCGTTCAATTTAGATGCGCATGCGCAGTGCTCCATCTACAGAGGATAGCTGGCTAGATCACTCTAGAGAATTAATGCGCATGCGCTAGGTTTCGTTTTCAAGCCAGTTGCGCTTTTTACAGCATAGCCTAAATCATGGCTGCTATCTACACCTAGATCAACCGTTTGGGGCTCAAGATGACAATAGAAAGTCTGGGATTTTCCCCTCATATCCCTGAAACGATAGATCAATTAAATAAAACGAATAATTCCGGTTTAAGAATGACGTCATTTTGGGGTCATAATGAGCTGAATGTAATGAAAGTAATACTCTGATTGGTTGCACTAATTCCCACTAAATTCAATGGCTAGGATTGGTTGGAAGCCAACAGAAATGGGTATATTAATGACAAAATGGCCATTTGAAAGTCAGCCAGCTGAGGAAGCCTGTGATACTTTTTTGTATTGGTGAAACGCGTTCTGGTGTTACTTTTTTTTGTTCTTGTTTTATTAAAAGTTTTTAATTCTGCCTTGAAGTTTCCCTGCAATTTTTCTTTGGGGAAATTCACACTTTTGGAAATATCTACTCCATCTTGGACCTTTATTGGATCCAGAGAACCTCGTTTGAAAGGGCATTGGGAAGCCGACAAATATCCCTAAGGCATATTATCCAGAACCAGGAGGGTTCTATTACATGTGAGTGTAAACTATTCCATCCACACATATGTGTTATGTTGATGGGTCGCACTATGATGCATCTCTTGTGTTTTCTTTGAGGAGTACCAAAGAAGAGAAGGCTAAGAACACAATTCACGTGCCTTTGACTTCATTCTATGAAAGGACATAGACATCGCTACACCACCCCCCCCCTCTAACTTCTGAGCCTGATTCCTAAGGACCTAGGTTAGGTCCAAGAAAGTGTGAGTATATTCTATTCCACTTTTCTGTTTTCCATAGTATTACAGTCTATGCTATGCCCTGTCTGTATCCGTATTTAAGGGTGTAACGACTTGAAGTATCAAGACTACCTGTACCGAAAAGGGCAAGTGGGTAGCCGTTAATAACCCAGAGGCGCATCATCCAGAGCCAGGAAGGCTCTATTTCACGCGAGTGTGCTGACGCTTCTTTGGTTTATCCATGTGGTATACATCAGATCGCACGATGATGTTTTTCCTTTTTTGAGGTTACCCTAGGAAGAAAACTCTCTTCAGGATCTGGGAAATCTACTCCTGGGACTTAAAGAAAGGAACATTGTTTTTGCTGCACTCCATCCCCTTGGACTAATGAAAGGCACAAATTTTGGGTGCACTGACGCCTGTACCAGATTTATATCATTTTAATTTTTTGGAACGCAGGGTCCAAACCTGCACTCTTCCACAAAAGGGTTATGGTGTGAAGGCACTTGCTGCCATGAAAGGCACATTATTTGGGTGCACTGCCACTGATGCCTATATTACCAGATTTATATCATTTTAATATTTGACCGCAGTGTCCAACCCTGCACTCTTCCACACAATACCAGAGGGATTACTGTTGCCGACACTAAAGGCCCAATTTTAAAGCACCTATTGTTACTTTCATCCAAAGCCTGCATAAGTTTCACCATAATTTAGCCAAAAAAACACTAAACTTGTTCTGCGTGTCCTAAAATTTCTCCTTTTTTAACACAGACTGCCGCCCCAAGCAGTTGTTTATGAATAGATTAAAAGAAAAGCGTTTACCGTCATTTGAAACGTCATTTTTTTGTTTTTAAATGTTTCTATACATCCTACAAATCCGCCACTTCACAGGCAGGTTATGGGGCCCTCCTAGGCACGATATTTGAAGGAATTTTTCGTTTTTATTTTTAACCCTTATTTCCCTTTTAAAAATGTTTTTTTTTTAACCTTTTTGTCCTTGTTTCCTGTCCCCCAGGGCACTACCCGGACCCCATACACCTTTTATGGCAAATATCTTGCATATATGCCCTCTTGCAGGGCACTCAAATCAAATCAAAATAAGCTTTATTGGCAGGACCAAATACATTTTAGCATTGCCAAAGCATATGGGGTGGAGGGGGGGTAGTCGGATATGGGGGAGAATGGGCAAGTCCATGGACATTATCAGGGGTAAGGGATAAAACCGAACTTTTGAGTCCCATTGACTTGCATTGAGTTCAGTTCGTGTTCGAATGCGAACTTTCGAAATTGTTCGAGTTCGAACCGAACACGGGGGTGTTCGGCTCATCCCTAGTCCCAATCAGATCTGTTGTCTATTTAATCGTTGAATACCTCTGAACTACTGATTTTTGCTCTTTATATACTCAGTCCCCTCGCTAAACACCTATTCTTGGTTAAAGACACCATTTTTCAAATCCCTGTGCTTGTATTAACCCCTTCACTACCAAGTGATTTTCCAAAAAAAAAAATAGTCAGAACAGTTTTTTGTGAAATCATTTTAAATTAATTTTAAAGTAAGAGATATCTGCGCTTATACACATTGTATGTCTTACTGTAAATAACTTATTTTTGGCCAGTAGATGGCTCCATCTACTGCCAAATTGAGTTAGAGGTTTGAGTGACTGGTCTATTTTCCTCTATTTCTCCTGCATTGGCTGCTGAAAGTCTGATATTTCAGAGCTTTGAGCAGCTGATTTTTAGACATGTGCACAGCACAAAATTTCGTTTTGAACTAATGGATTAGTCCTAAAATGCAATTTATTTAGTTGCTAAAGAAATTCGTTTTCAGTTCTTTAGTATGAAAACTAATTTCATTCATCCGAAAACTAGTGGATACAATTACTATTATAGTGGCTCCTCAGAGGGCTGAGATCACTGCTTGTTACAGTATCTCTCACTCTCAGCACAATGTGGGCCATATTACATAGTTGGTGCTAACATAACCAGAGCTGTTGTAAACTTCCCAGAGCCATTATAGCCTATGGAGGTTTTCAGTTTACAACAGCTCTGGTTAAGTTAGCACCAACATTGTAATACTGCCCCGTGTCAGGCAAAGCTGTTACAGTAACTGACTGCTGCTCATCACAGCGCTCAGAGTTTCAGTAAAACTAGTAAATAATATTTTTATATATAACAGGTTAGAACAATATTATTTTCTTGTTTTACTGAAACTATGAGTGCTGTTACAGTCAGTTACTGTAACAGCTGAGCCTGATACATTGTACTGAGAGATAATGTAACAAGCAGCCGATCTCAGCGTCACAGACACTTTAAAGGGATTTAAAGGGCTAAAAAAAAGGCTCCTCTCTGTATAATGTTTAGAACATCCTCTTGCATTAATTAATACCCCTCTCTGTATAATGTATACAACATCCACCTGCATTAATTAATACCCCTCTCTGTATAATATATAGTAAATCCTCCTGAATTAATTAATGTCCCTCTCTGTATAGAACATCCTCCTCAATTTATACCTTTCTCTGTATAATGTATATAACATCCTCCTGCATTAATACCCCTCTCTGTATAATGTATAGAACATCCTCCTGCATTAATTAATGCCCCTCTCTGTATAGAACATCCTACTGCTTTGGCATGTGGAGGATGCAGAACTTCGGATGTTGCGATGTTGCGCTCTTCATTGCTGGTCTCCTTCACTCTTCAATGTAATATCACAAAAAGGACTGAAACTAAAATGTAGTGCATTTTATTTTAGTTTCTTTCCTTTTTTGTACTGAGCAGTTTCGTTTCTCTTGAGTCATACGAAAACTAAATTTTCCCAAAATTCGGACTAAATCGTTTTAGTACTAAAACGAATGCACATGTCTACTGATTTTACAGTTTTAGCTCTTTGGGCATTATACCCACAGGACTAAAACTTTCGGGGTACTTCTGCAGCACAAAAGCAAACAACATTCGTTTGCAGCAACAAAAAAAAACAAATTTGCTGTTGGGCTGCAGATCAGCATAGCGAGATACACTATATTGCCAAAAGTATTCGCTCACCCATCCAAATAATCAGAATCAGGTGTTCCAATCACTTCCATGGCCACAGGTGTATAAAATCAAAAACCTAGGCATGCAGACTGTTTTTACAAACATATGTGAAAGAATGGGTCACTCTCAGGAGCTCAGTGAATTCCAGCGGGAACTGTGATAGGATGTGCAACAAATCCAGTCGTGAAATTTCCTCGTTCCTAAATATTCCACAGTCAACTGTATTATGAAAACATGGACGTGTTTGGGAACGACAGCAACTCAGCCACAAAGTGGTAGGCCACGTAAACTGAGAGAGCGGGGTCAGCGGATGCTGAGGCGCATAGTGTGAAGAGGTCGCCAACTTTCTGCAGAGTCAATCGCTACAGACCTCCAAACTTCATGTGGCCTTCAGATTAGCTCAAGAACAGTGCGCAGAGAGCTTCATGGAATGGGTTTCCATGGCCGAGCAGCTGCATCCAAGCCATACATCACCAAGTGCAATGCAAAGCGACGGATGCAGTGGTGTAAAGCACGCCGCCACTGGACTCTTAGAGACACGTTATCTGGAGACGCGTTCCCTGGAGTGACGAATCACACTTCTCCATCTGGCAATCTGATGGACGAGTCTGGGTTTAGCGGCTGCCAGGAGAACGGTACTTGTCTGACTGCATTGTGCCAAGTGTAAAGTTTGGTGGAGGGGGGATTATGGTGTGGGGTTGTTTTTCAGGAGCTGGGCTTGGCCCCTTAGTTCCAGTGAAAGGAACTCCTGAATGCTTCAGCATACCAAGACATTTTGGACAATTCCATGCTCCCAACTTTGTGGGACCAGTTTGGAGCTGGCCCCTTCCTCTTCCAACATGACTGTGCACCAGTGCACAAAGCAAGGTCCATAAAGACATGGATGAGAGAGTCTGGTGTGGATGAACTTGACTGGCCTGCACAGAGTCCTGACCTCAACCCGATAGAACACCTTTGGGATGAATTAGAGCGGAGACTGACAGCCAGGCCTTCTCATCCAACATCATTTGTGTGACCTCACAAATGCGCTTCTGGAAGAATGGTCAAAAATTCCCATAAACACACGCCTAAACCTTGTGGACAGCCTTCCCAGAAGAGTTGAAGCGGTTATAGCTGCAAAGGGTGGACCGATGTCATATTGAACCCTATGGATTAGGAATGGGATGTCACTTAAGTTCATATGCGAGTCAAGGCAGGTGAGCGAATACTTTTGGCAATGTAGTGTATATCTGAAACCTCTGCAGTACAATGGGTAACAAGAAAAGGCATTGAAGCAAAAAGTGGTAGACAGTGCATCTCATAGTGTGGGGTTAGCAGGGCACATGCGCTGGGGTGTGTACTCTTTGCAATATCGGGGGGATAGGTCACCATCCATTCAAGCACTCAAAATGTTACCGGAATCCACTCAGTTCTGTCGGGAGAAAGGTCGGTGCGGTCAATGACAGGCCGGACACGAGTCAATGGCAGGAAAAAGCGTTATTTATTGACGTAATACCCAAGCTGGAATGTATCGCAAAGCTTGAGTGAGCTCCCAATATTGGGTTACAATTCTTATACATTGATTAGTAAAAAAGTACATCCCAGATACCCTCCCCTGGGCACTATTGCCCTTCCCATGGGCAGTAGTGTCATCCCCTCTACTCGGACACAAAGACATTCCACAATTTGCCATAGAATACACAATTAAGACAGATGAAACTCCTTAGATCCTGTCACTATCATCCCCCAGAGAGCCTGTTTCTCCCTAAAGCTGATAAGATTGCATCTGGCCCAAGGGGTGCCTTTGTTCTCGTTTGTGACTTCTCTGGCCTTGGTGTAGCTAAAGCAGTTCTTTGGCATTTCTGTTTATTCAGGCCGGATTCTCCATTTAATTGCTACACCAGAGTCTCTGGAATGTTAAAATCTAAGCAAACTTCTACTGAAGTCAGTTAATATTCGCTAATTACAAGTCTGTGAACCATACTTCCATCCAAGATGGCTGCCAGTGACAAGATGGCGGCTAATTTCTGGGCCATTCCTGTCTCAACCTCACATGGGTATTTGTTTGTTTTTCCATGGTTGGTGAAATGGTGCTAATGAAAAAATGTGTACACCTGCAAATACACTCCTACATTCCTCTGAGCACTGCCACTCCAGATCCGTGTGCGATAAAGGAAGGTGGGGACCTCACTGCCGCACTTTATCTAGAGAATAATTATAATAGCATTGCAAAATGTACAGCAAAGGTAGAAACCATGGGAAACAAATCCCACATTAAGTCTTTGGTGTTTTTAGTTCTAAAGAGAGAATTGAGAAAATCACATATAGGTCAATATGCTTTCTCCTTCCCTGGGCATCTCTATACCCGCCATAACTACCCCCACACAAACGCACGTTGGCGGAGTGGAAATAGTTTTTCCTCAATTTATTTGACTCTCGTTCACATTCCCCTCAAGTTGGTTACCTCCACTGAAGTGTAACATTGCTGTACTCGGATGCGTATATTGTCTTCCACCACCCTGCCATTTCTCACGCTTTGGATGATGATTTTGAATGAATTTGCAGAAGCTGAAAAGCTGTCGAATCCATCTATTTTTTCCCCAAATGTTGTTACTGGCTTTTCAGTTCACCACACTTTTACCTTCTAGTAAGTAAGCCTACAAGATCTTTTGAATGTGTCACATATGGTTTGTTGAAACGGAAACACAGAAATCAAGTCGAATTTCCAATAAACAGGAAACAAAATAACCGTCATAAAATATAATTCTTAACAGTCCTAATTCTTAGAATTTGGTCAAATGATATTGCTTGAAGAGCATGTGCAGCTTTTAACAGGGTGAGTGTATTTTACAAACTCACAGTGACACTTTCACTCAAGTGACTCTCTGAGCTATAGTTCCTTTGAGCAAAGCAACTCTTTACAATATTTTGGGCCTAAATCGCCTGTTTAGAATGGAGTCAAACCTTCATTGTCAAGATGAAAACCCTAAAACTACTCATACAGTCAGTTTCTTAATAATCTATTTTAGGTCACCTTTAAGAAGTCTTTAAAGACTTCTATACTATACTATACTTAATTGAGGGTTAGTTTTTTTTTTGTTTTTTTAGAAAGGATTTTTCCAGGAAGGATACATTGAGATTTCTCTCATTTTCGAGTATGTCCTGGGTAGGTTGTCAGTGTCCAATTAACATTGGGCCAATTTTTCTGGTTCACATCAGCTCCTATAGTTAGATGCAAATATTACATCTTCTGCGACTACTCAGTGTTCACATGGCAAAAGTAAAAAAAAAAACAATTGCACACAATCCAATGGAGTCACGGGTTTCTGCTTTTGGCAGGTTTTTCACGCTAAATAAACCTATGTTTTTTGTGTCATACTCATGAAGAACTTTGTGGAAAATTTAACAAATTTATGTTAAGTCACAATATTTGTACTATTGGAGATAAGGGGCTATATTCCAGCTCCACGGGTATTTAGGAGCCCAACGTACAAAACCCTGGTGCAAGACATTTAGCCTTTGCGTCTTCTTAATAACAGCAATTACAAGAAATTGTTCCATGCAATTGTTGAATGCTTGCATTCCATAGGACACCATGGCGACTCCAATGAGACCTGAGTATGATCTCCTGCAGGCATACTTAATGGCAGAAGAACACCAGAAAACTATTTGTCCTGCATATCCTTCTCAACGCAAATTGCTTAACATTAGCTCTTGGGAGCTGATCATTTTTTTAATCATGAGGAGTTGCAGCCCAGCTTTAAATAACAGGGGAGCCATTCACATTGACATTTAATTCTATTTTGACAATCCACTAAAGGAGATTGCGGCTCCATTGCTGCGACTGCTCAGTCTTCATTAACACATTCTATACTTTCTATATTTTATACAAGCAGTGCTAATTTGCAGGCAGCTGGAGAATAACGCGCATCGCCTTGTTATCCTTGTCTTGTCATTCAGCAGAATAACGAGTCATTTTTAGGTTACTCATTCAGGTCTTGAGCCAGTATTTAAATAAATAAATTGTGGTGTTAAGTCCTCTTTGCTTTTAAAATGTTTTAAACCTGAAATTGTATAAAGATTTGTGCCACTTAGACTGCAAGTTTAATAGAGTTACTGAAAGAAGATACAGGGGAAACAGAACTTTAAGGGTCCAATAAGGAGAACGTACACAATAACAGCTACTCATAGGCACAGCTTAGAATATGGGTCTCCAGACTTTTAACACCAAAGTTAAACTGATCTAGTCGTTATTTTTCATAATATTTAAATCTTTGGTTGTTTAGGTTGATTGTAGGTAATGTTTATCACGTCTGCTTGTAGCTTGAGAACTACAGACTTCTGTTACCTGGTGAGGTGAGCAGAGCCCTGGTCTCACCATTACTAGTCAACTACACACCAGAGGCGCATTCAATACCTCAGCCGCTGCAAGTGCTAAGTTAGCAACTTGCCATTGAACGCCGTTCTGACGCTCAGCACTGCTAACTTAGCACTTGCAGCGACCCGAGGAGATGCTGCGAGTAGCTGAGTGTGACGTATTAAAGATGGCCGCCGCCATGAAGCAAGTAACAATTCCGTACGGCAATGTTAATTTTGAGGTTTTTGTTCACCAAAGCACAAAATATTTATTTATTATTTACCCCTGCACATACATATATTGCAGTTCAATTTATATTTTGTTTCAGAAGTAAACATAACGTTTATTCAATAAAAACTATCATTTGTGGTGTGTGCATACAAAACGGAATTGTGCTGGCTGCTTTTCTTTATCATATTTTGTCCGAGTCATACGAAAAACAATCTGAATCTTTCATTAAGAAATTGTCGCCCATTTTGGATTCGGAATTCGCATCCAAAGCGTTCAATGACACTGCTGCAGCAAACTGAATTGCTGCGCTGCAGCAATTCAGCAGCTGCTGAGGTATTGAACGGGGCTCGACACAGCAATCGTAGCTTCCAATCATATGAGACTGGGGAAAACCCATCCTATAGAAGACAGGTGACACTGGCACTCAGAAAGGTAAATATGACTTTAACCCCTTCACTATCATGATTCACTACCATGACCTATTTGGCAGGATTGTGATTTCAATCAGTTAGAAAATAAAAATAAGAACACTCCTGTCTTAAGAAAGGATATTATAGCGCTAGAAAATGTGCTGACGGGCAACTAAATTAATAAGGGGAATGGAAGGTTTTAAGTTAGAGAAACGGCGCCTTAGAGGGGATCTGATAACTTTATGTAAATATATACGAAGCCATTATAAACCATTGTCTGGAAACCTATTCATTAATAGGACTATACACCGGACACAAGGTCACCCATTTAGACTGGACGTAAGGAAATTCAGCCTAAAGCATAGAAAGTGTTTTTTTTGTTATATAGTGAGAATAAAGCTGTGGAATTCTCTGCCTGTTGAGGTGGTTGGGTCAGAGTCTATACAGACTTTTAAACAATGTCTGGATGACTTCCTGCAAAAACAGAATATTAAAGGTTTTAATATTTAATATGTGATAATTACTGCTTGATCCATGGAGAAATCTGACTGCCATTCAGGGGTCAAGAAGGAATTCTCTCCCCGTTTGTTGCATACTGGCGAGCGCTTCAGACTAGTTTTTTTTTGCCTTTTGGATCAACCACAGTAGGTGGCGTGGGGAAGGCTGAACTCGAAGGATGCACGCCTTTTTTTTTTCAGTCTTTGTAACTATGTAGTTCTAAAACATAAGCCCTCACTGAGTAATGTGGTAAGTATAAAAAATTTGAAATAGTTTGTATTGGTAAATAGGAAAATAATGCTATGTTAAAAGAATGTCAAAATTGTTTGAGCTATATTATGTGGCTCTGAAATGTAGAATTATGTCACACAAAGGACTCTATTCTAGGCAGGTCGTTTGTATTTGTAAAAGACCCGGTAAATTATTGAGGGTCCACTCGCAAAGATTTGTTCTTCAAATGCCTGACTTAAAAAGTACATTAAGAGCCTGTTAAGACCTGCCAAATCTAAGACCAGAAGAGAAAGTGTGTCTGCCGAGGGGGTATTGACCATGGCACGATTCGCATCATTGCCTTCATGGCTATGTCTCAAAGGAGGTGTTACATCAGGGCATTTCGAGCAGGGTGAACACCTACCCTGCCAAGTAGCCAATCAGGGCTGCTTATACATTGCATGTAGTGCTCACGTTTTGGCATCAAAAGTCCTGATTTTAACCATTTAATCACCCCAAAGGTCATTAAACAGTTGTTTATTGTGTATTTTCCCTCCAGAATACCAAGTGACAGCCTAGGGCTGTTAGAGGTTCGGGCAGAAGGAGGGAAAACCGTGTGTCATGTAGGGAAATGTGTGACTTGGCAGGTATGACTGGTACATTAAGGGACTTTGCAATAGACCAATATCTGCCCCTTCCCGCAGTATAGGTTGTAACCTGCTACAGGAGAAGCAAGACATTATTTAGGAGCTCCCGCTCAACAAAGGCTGCTAATGGAAATTCGGCTTCTTTTCAGCTTCCTTATAAAGGTATGCTTATTTTGCTGAACCATAGAAGTTTTAATAAAGATGTTTATGTTACTGAGTTTCACAGCAATGAAACCTACACTGGTGTAGGAGTATTAAAGTGGAAAATGAAGTCTATTGGAGTACAAATTCTCATTTTGATGTTTTGTAAACTCAAGAACGGTTTCATAATATCAATATTCCATTTTTTGACAACTGAACAGTGTTTATAAGCTCTGGAACAAAGCCATAAAAAGTACGACTACAAGCTTCCTAATGCAGAAATCCACTGCGGGCACAACACAGACAGTATTTTACACAGATGCAGTCAGGTGGTATGAGCAAGCATACAATCAAATAACTACACAACCAGGGGCCCTGACTGACTATGGATAAGGACACCGGCTAATTGATTCATGCAAAGCGGTAGATTATCAGGTTCACAAAAGATTGCAGTCCTCTAATCACTGACTAGTAGGGGATATAGCTGATGGTGTCCGGGTGCTATTCCTGCTTGAAAGGCTTGCTTCAGATGGGTTGTGTTGGATTGGGATGTGGACCTGGCTGCTCGGGGTCTCCTGGCATGGCCAGGCTGACAGTTACTTCCGAACCCCATCCCAATTTTTCTTTGTGTCGTTTGTTTCGCAAATTGTTTACTCTTTCTCCCTAACTTCTCTTCCTTTCATTCTTTTTTCTACCTTTTCTGTGCTTCTGCCCATCAACTCTTTTTTTACTTTTTAAAATACCTTCCTCCTCTCCAACCTCCCATGTGCTTCCAACTCCTGATGGCCCGCCCTTCCGGATACCCCTGTTTTTAACACTTATGCCCATACTTGCTGGGCAGTGAGAGCATGTAGGGGAGCTGTTGTATGTTTGGGCAGATGTGAGGCAAACTTTGGTGTCCCTGACATCTTTTCTTGTGTTTTGTTGCCTTGCTGTGCATATCTCTCTGTACTGTAGCGTTTAAAAATAATTAATAAAAGTGCTGATAAAACGTATGCTATTTCCAATAAATTAGATAAATCTCAACACATTAAGCCAATGATCATAAATGTCCAGGTTTATTCCATACTTAGTATTAAAAGTAAAGGATGCGTGCTTTATTGAGGCAAAATATAAATACTACAAGAAAACAAATGTAATTCTTGTGCGAACGTTCTCAAAGAAGAATGCATTAAATATATATGTACTGCTAATCACATGCTATTCTGTCATTTTTATGGCATTCTCATAGGTTTAGAAGTCAGATAAATGTGCATCTGTTAAGACACCTGGAGGCACCCCTTCTTTTCAGAGCGGCATCGGTATGTGTAGAATCATGTTCACAACGTCTGGAAAGAGAACGATCACATCTGCCAGGAGATGAGGTCACTTTCCTCCTCTCCCACATCTGGATGGCTTTGATGCACCGTTCAAACTTTTAGCATATAAAACGCATCATCATTTTATTTGTGATCCTCTAAATCCTTTCAATGATGATGGGTCAGATGCTCTCCATATACCTGCTGTGACGCAAACATCTACTGGTCTTGGAAAGGGCTTCTGTAGTGGGTACAGGTTATTGCCTTGTGGTTTTAATGTTTATTACTCTGGATCGGAGTAGACAACAGGTAATCATTTTTTTGATGTAGGCTCTCTTAATTGCCCAGGATTTTACATGCATATAAATTCTGCTATGATTTCAAAGTACATGTCGAGTATCTTTTCATTGGAATTCCACAATATTCACAAATCTGAAATTTTAAGTGCCAAAATGGCACCAAAAGTGGAAATTCCAAACCTGAGCTTGTGACAGGCACAGCATTTTGTATTAAATGATGCTATGTGTATAAGGTGTACATAAATTAAATTTGTGTTTAGACTTGAGCCCCAAGATATTCCATTAATACATGCAAATATTTAAAAAAAAACAGAAATCCAAAACACTTCTAGATCCAAACATTTCAGCAAAGAGATAGTCAACCTGTAGTATTTGTTACATAAACTATAAGCCAGAAAAAAATGTGATCCCATACAAATGATAAAAAAAACCTGAACATTATGGATGGAAGAATCATTTCTTATGTGTACAGGAATCTTCAAATATACTTATCACTTTTTTTTGTTGTTTTGGAGAAGAAATTGTTCTGTAGTCTCAAATCCCAAGGACAATTGATGTGCAAAATTCTTACAAGATTTATTGGGATTTTTAAAGATTTGTTTTTTTTTCCCTTGTAATTCAGGTTTATTGAAAAGGCTCATAAACACAAATAAGGTGAATGCATGTGCAAAAGAGAAAGAAAAATAAGGGGATCGACAGAAAAAAAATAAAGTTTAAGGCTAGGGTCAGACGAACGCATTTTCGCGTTGTCTGTGAAAAAGTGCGTTCGAACGAATGGACGCATTTTTTCACGGAGTACGCGATAGCGGTCATACGATGCGCATTTGCGTTCGTGATTTTGTATGGATCATCAATAAAACACTTTTTGCATCTGGACGTTATGTTGGCCGGACATTAGCAGCGTCTGACATCTCCAAATCACGCACACACGCCGCTAGCGGACGCAGCGCACTCTGTACGACCGTACTAGCGGTTTGACGTTCTCAACAAAATGCGTTCGTTTGCCACTTGCGTTGCGCAGCCGGACTTTCGTGCGACCGTACTTCGTATATTGGCCGTCATTGCCCGTCATTTGCTGCTAGTGCGGCCGTAATTAAGTGCGCCAGAACGCACGTTTAAAGTGCGCTAGTCTGACCCCAGCCTTACAAGGTGGCTATAACGTACCATTTCTCCATAAACATACTAGCCCTGGCATGCAGGAAATTTGACACCCCAGTACTACCACCCATCCCCCAGCCAGTATAATAAGCCATATCCATAATATCAAAATGAGAACTCAATGTTTTTTTTCTTCCTTCATAAAACAGGGAAAGTAATTGGGAGCATGGAATGCAGTGGAGGACCTCAGAAAAGAGGACCTTGAGTAAGAATCTGTTATGGTGACAGGATGGTCAATACAGAATAGATGCAGGATTGTGCAGTATGCACATCAGTATATTGCAGGGACACAATGATAGTGTGACATGCCTGTCATCATGTGTATTACAAATGGGGCAGTATGTAGGTAGAGAAGGGTATGAGTAAGGTCACTAAAAATATATGACCAGTTTATTTATTAAAAGAAAAACTGAATAAATTCAGCCAATCCTATCCTGAGATCCCACCTGCTCTCATGTTTACACCATCCATGGTTGGGAGGATATATAGGACTCTTCTAGTCTGATTTTTCTTATTAATCTCCTCTCATATTCTAGATGAGGCAGGTTGCCCACCCCCCTCTACCTTTTTAGGTCTGAATTGTCTGCCATAAAGCCCTAATGAAGCTTTATGCCCTCATCCATAAGATCCTGCAAAACTATACCCTAAACTGTAAAAAAAATAATCTGTAACTTCTCTTAATAGTACAGGCATCCCCTAATTGTTTGACACCTTTAATACCATCACCACAGAGCAACAAATACACTTTTCTGAGGGGGAAAAAAAGCTACCATTGGCATATTAATGTTAGCTTGAGAATGTGGTGGTTTTCCCAGAAATTAACTTGTGTACATTCAAAATGAAGACCACCAAATATCAGCCAAAACGCAATTAATAACCTTAAGCTATGTTACACCTTTCATGTCTGCTGCAAAACCTTCATTTTCATTAGCACTTTGCCTGCCTCTGACTAAAAGCACCATTTTCATAGCTGCAGTAAAAGGTAGAAGCCGCACAAAACGCTTCACATTAGCATTCCTGGCTCACAATGACATATTCAGGGTTTCTGAAGACCTAGGCCTGACAAACTCTCCTTCTATACACCATTTCCCCATCCTGCTGCAACCACATCCTGCCTAGTGTGTCATATCCCTTACTGTGAACCTGCACACACACTTCATGTCACAGTCACATCCCTTACTGGGCCACACCCTGCCTGTCACAGTCACATCCCATCCTGTAGCCACACCCTGCCTGTCACAGTCACATCCCATCCTGTAGCCACACCCTCACTATCAAAATTCCATCCCATCCTGTAGCCACACCCTGCTGCAGCCTGTGTTCTGACTAGCAGGGGGTGGGGGGGGGGAGAGAGTGCTAGCTCTTGAGCTGTACGGCAGGTGGAGATTGTGAGCAGAGGGCAGCCTGCCACCCCCCTCATCTCTCCTAAATTTAGAATCCGATCGTGAGATTCAGAAGCGAGCGTCGGTCTGGCCCCGCCCCCTGTCAGGAGGCAGGGATGTGCTCCTTAAACCAAGTAGTGGGAGGAATTTCACGATCTGATAGAACACCACCATTCACCATCAGGGCATTTCAGCCACTGCTGGACTCAGGGGCCCAGGCCCTCCATGTTTCCAGGAATTTAGGAAAATGCCATGCATAAGGAAGCAATGCCTCAGCCTGTCCCATAGCCTGTCACTTCCATAGGCAGGGGCAGACAGGGAGAGTGAGCTCCATAGTGATAAGGCCTTCCTTTTTCACCATCCCTTCTCAGTGAATTAACCCCCTTCAGCCCTGCAGTGCACTCTTCAGGGATTGCCACTCTTCATAGGAAAGAGATGGGATGGCTCAATCAGCACCAAGTGAAAGCTTTTGAGTTCTGGCTGCAGGCAGTCATGCAGGGGTTAAATGAAAGTCTTCCAAAAAAAAAGTAAACCTTTTATTTATTTTAAATTACACTTTCTGTGAATGCTTTCCCCCCTAGAAATAGGTTTTGGAGTTACAAAATCAAATACCATGAAAATTATCCCTAGTCATCCTGCATCAAATATAGCGTCCTGTGAAACACTCATACACAACGCACATTACTGTGAGTTTTAGGCTGGGGTCAGACAGGCGTCTTTGAAGAGCAGAAGGAATGTCTGTGAGAGGACGTTCTTTCCACTCGACGCCCGTCTGGCCACCTCGCTGAGCGCACTCAGTGCGCAATATTTCTATGGAGGATCGCACTTTGCAGCCCCGTCAACGCGCGTCCTAGCATCTGGGGGACATTGATAACCGACGCTTGTTGCGCTGCGACGGACGCCAGTAAGCACATCAGTACAGGCGCTCGTCTGACGCCAGCCTTATTGCTTTGAAGCTCTGTAGTACGCTCATTCACACAGCACATTACTGTGAGTTATATTGTTGTAAAGCTTTGTGATATGCTCATACACACCGCACAATGCTGTGAGTTATATTGCTGTGAAGCTTTGTGATATGCTCATACACACTGCACATTACTGTGAGTTTTATTGCTTTGAAGCTCCGTGATACGCTCATACACACTGCACATTACTGTGAGTTATATGGCTGTGAAGTTTTGTGATACACTCATACACAACACACATTACTGTGAGTTTTATTGCTATAGAGCTCTGATACACTCACACACACCGCACATTACAATGAGTTTTATTGCTTTGAAGCTCCGTGATGCGCTCATACACATCGCACATTACTGTGAGTTATATTGCTATGAAGCTTTGTGATACTTGTACACTTTGTGATGTTTGTACACTGCACATTTCGTGAGTTTCATTGCTGTGGAGGTCTGTGATACACTCTCTAGCACTGAATATAGCCCTCAACTTGACCCCTTATTAACGGCATGTAAAATTATTTTTCCGCTTTCTTATCATATGTAGTTATATACAGTATTGACTATTCTTTAAAAAAAATCTGAAACCGAGACCTTGTTACTGAATCTCTAACAAGTAAATACACAATTTTAACCAAAATAAGAAAAATAAAATTAGAATTTTCATTAAAATAGGGCTATGTCTAAAACACTGTACTTGCTCCCAGCGTGGAGAATGATAAGACGAGTAATGTCAGCAACGTTTTTCAATTTATACTTGAAAATTGAACAATGTCACAGCCTTGAGAAAAAAAAGGAAATGAAAATATTTTTTCATGTTTTTTTTTTTTTACATTTCACATGGACATGTTTGGTGTCATTGGAAAGGTTAGACTCTCACCTGTCCAATGCTGACTCATTTGGTCCTGTGGGGTGTATATAATGGAGATACAGAGGTCAATAGTAGCCCGCCTCTCCTCCCAACGTTGAATCAGCTTCCAATTAAGGCTAGGGTCAGACTGAGGCAGTGCGAACGCGCGTTCTGGCGCACTTAATCACGGCCGCACTAGCAGCAGATGCCGGGCAATGACGGCCAATATACGAAGTACGGTCGCACAAAAGTCCGGCTGCGCCACGCAAGTGGAAAATGAACGCATTTTTTCGAGAACGTGAAACCACTAGTACTGACGTACAGAGTGCGCTGCGTCCGCTAGCGGCGTGTGTGTGTGATTGGGAGATGTCAGACGCTGCTAATGTCCGGCCAACATAACGTCCAGACACAACAAGTGTTTTATTGATGATCCGTACAAAATCACGGATGAAACTGCGCATCGTATGACCGCTATTGCGTATTCCGTGAAAAAATACGTCCATTCTTCGAACACACATTTTCACGGACAACGTGAAAAATGCGTTAGTCTGACCCTAGCCTTAGCGGTACAGTGTATAATTATACGCTGTGTAATCTCCTCCATACTTGCTCCCAACTTGGGAAATTAGTAGGTGGGTCAACGCAGTGGCATTGTTTGCATTACAAGTAAAAGCTAACAATACCGCTTTTTACACATTACATTTTCATGTTTGGTATCAAATCTGGTCTTTCCAGTGACACCTCATTTGACCTGATTTGACACCTCACTTGATTGAGTTTAACAAAATTACAGCATTGTATGTGAGAGCACTGTGTAACACTTATATATTGAAAATACATTTTTCAATATTATTTTTACTGATACCCAAATTATTATTCTTATTATTATTCTTTATTTATAAAGCACCAGCATATTCCGCAGCGCTGTACAATAGGCACAGTATAGACAGAGTTACAATACATTGAACAACATTTGACAAACAGTACAGGAGGAGATGAGGGCCCTATTCCCGTAGGAACTCACAATCTAGGAGGGTTGGGGTTGGAAACAGGAGGAGAGGACTAGGTGATAGACATGTGCATTCGTTTTAGTACTAAAACGATTTAGTCCGAATTTTGGGATAATTTAGTTTTAGTATGACTCAAGAGAAACGAAACTGCTCAGTACAAAAACGAAAGAAACTAAAATAAAATGCACTACATTTTAGTTTCAGTCCTTTTTGTGATATTACATTGATGAGTGAAGGAGACCAGTAATGAAGTGCAACATCGCAAAGCTATAGAAAAGGTTTGTATGCGTAATCCTTCCTGACCCCTACCCGAAAATCTGACAGTGATAGAGCTCCAGAATACTCACTCGCAGCACAGCCAGCCAGCACAGGAGAGGAAACCTTTACTTAACCCTTGCATGTCTATGAGGCAGACAAGATCATAAAAGCAGCTGGAGAAGGAAAACATTCAAATAAATCACACTGAAAGCTAATGACAGAGGAGGGCTGGATAGTAAAAAACCCTTTATAACAAGCAGCGCTGGGAGAAGAGAGGGACTTTATAAAACGTGTGTTATCTCCCCTCCTGCTCTGCATAATAGGGGATTAGGTCTGATACATTTTATATAATCCAGGAGCACTATCCCCCTTTCCTCATCTATAATACACATTTAATATAAAGTCCCTCTCCTCTCCCAGTGCTGCTTGTTATAAAGTTTTTTTTTTACGTCTGATACATTTAGTATCCAGCTCTCACAGTTACTCTGTCATTATGAGCCTTCAGTGTGATTTATTTGAATGTTTTCCCTAGATTTGAAGTGCTTTATTTTATTATAAAAATAAATTTGCACCAGTCATCTCTTCTCTGAGCTTTCAGACCGATTTACGTTAATATTTTCCCTCTCCCCTGCTTTTATATCCTGTGTCTCCCCCACAGAGATACAAAGTTTAAGTAAAAGTTCCCTCTCCTGTGCTGGATAAGCATTGTATTCCGAAGTTCTGCACCCTCCACATGCCAATGCAGTAGGATGTTCTATACAGAGAGGGGCATTAATTAATGCAGGTGGATGTTGTATACATTATACAGAGAGGGGTATTAATTAATGCAGGAGGAAGTTCTATACATTATACAGAGACCAGCCTTTTTTTTTAGCCCTTTAAATCCAGCGGCTGTGAGCACTGAGATCGGCTGCTTGTTATATTATCTCTCAGTACAATGTATCAGGCTCAGATGTTACAGTAACTGACTGTAACAACGCTCAGAGTTTCAGTAAAATAAGGAAATAATATTGTTCTAACCTCTTATATATAAATATATTATTTTCTAGTTTTACTGAAACTCTGAGCACTGTGATGAGCAGCAGTCAGTTACTGTAACAGCTTTGCCTGGCACATTGTGCTGAGAGTGAGTGATACTGTAACAAGCAGCGATCTCAGCCCTCTGAGGAGCCACTACAATAGTAATTGTATCCGCTGGTTTTCGGATGAATGAAATTAGTTTTCATACTAAAGAACTGAAAACAAATTTCTTTAGCAACTAAATAAATTGCATTTTAGGACTAATCCATTAGTTCAAAACGAAATTTTGTGCTGTGCACATGTCTACTAGGTGAGAGTAAAGTAAATGTATTAAGATACAATGCTGAAAGTGCTGGTGAGTAAGGCTGGGGTCAGATGAACGCAGTGTGAACGTGCGTTTAGCCGCACTGTATTATGGCCATGGTAGCAGCAAATGACGGCCAACATACAAAGTACAGCTGCACAATGCAAGCGGCAAACAAACGCATTTTTGCAAAAACGTCGAACCGCTAGTATTGACGCACAGAGATTGTGCTGTTGCGGCATAGCGGCGTGTGTGCGTGATTAGGAGACGTCAGACGCTGCACATGTCCAGCCAACATCACGTCCATTTGTTTTTTTATAGCTCCGTCAAAACTCACGGACGTAATTGCGCACCATGTGACCACTTTTCGCGTCTTCTGTCAACAAGTGTGTCCATGCGTCCGGAAGCACTTTTTGACGGAAGACGCGAAAAATGCGTTGGTCTGACCCTAGCCTCAGAGGATAGCAAGGGTGATTATGATATTCTGTGCAGGACGGAATTCGGTATATGATTTTGGTCCCATAGACTCCATGGAAATTCTGTGACGGTTTGGGTCAGGTTTTCCCCCTCCACACTGTGGGGCTTTGTATTCAGGTGCCAGGTAATATTTAATAAGGTTGGGGTGGATCAAGGAGGGGCATCTCCAAAATAACTCCTTCCGTGGGTACAAGGAACTTACTCTTGGCTTACGGGTGTATGTTCCACTGAGATGCCAGGTGTGGCAATAAGGCACTATAGGTTCACAAAAAGCTTTTTTTATAAATACATATTTAAATTGGTTACTCATTACACAATATTTTCTGATTCCTGTGTAGTCTTTGTCTTTTTCCAAACATGTTCAGTAGCATACCTTGCTCATAATTCTGCATTTATGTGAACGAGGCAGTTTCAAGGTCAGAAAGAAGTATCCCTGGATACTCATCGGGCCAAATTACAATCCAGGTGCTAACGATAACGCTAACCTGCGTTTTTTCTCCCTCGCGCCCTGTTTTAACGTCAGGAATGTAATTTAGCCCCACATGTTTACCAATCTTTCCACTTTTCTGTGCCTAGAACATACGGAAAAAAAGCTCTCAGCTCTCATGATGTAGGACACTCCAAAGGGACATTGCCAGCTGGGAGTAAGTTGTAAGGCCCCTGCAATGCACACTACATACAGGTTACCTCACAGTTATCTCATGGCATAACCTTCCTGCAAAAGCAACAAGCTGTGGAATACTTATATATCACCGGAGTCTGGTATATTGGATATTCTTGGATATATTGGAAAAAAATTACATTTGCCACCCACGATACTGGGATGGGATTGAAAATCATGAATTGGTTATTTGCTTCTGTATTTCTACTGTACAAAGGGCTTGGACACGAGTATTATTTATTTATAAAGTATTTTACCCGGAAGGATATATTGAGATTTCTCTCGTTTTAAAGTATTCCCTTGGTTCAAGAACATGGATGTTTTACAGTAGGTACCAAAATTCAAAGTAGTAAATGCACAATATTCAAAACAAAACACAAATAATACAGCTTTACACAGAAAATACATACAGTCAGGTCCAGAAATATTGGGACAACGATACAATTCTAACATCTTTGGCTCTATACACCACCACAGTGGAGGTGGAATGAAACAAACACAATGTGCTTTAACTGCAGACTGTCAGCTTTAATTTGAGGGTATGTACATCCAACTCCGGTGAACGGTGTAGGACTTACAGCAGTTTGCAGATGTGCCTCCCACTTGTTAAGGGACCAAAAGTAATGGGACAGAATAATAATCATAAATCAAACTTTCCCTTCTTAATACTTGGTTGCAAATCCTTTGAAGTCAATCACAGCCTGACGTCTGGAACGCATAGACATCACCAGACGCTGGGTTTCATCCCTGGTGATGCTCTGCCAGGCCTCTACTGCAACTGTCTTCAGTTCCTGCTTGTTCTTGGGGCATTTTCCCTTCAGTTTTGTCTTCAGCAAGTGAAATGCATGCTCAATGGGATTCAGGTCAAGTGATTGACTTGGCCATTGCATAACATTCCACCTCTGTCCCTTCAAAAACTCTTTGGTTGCTTGTGCAGTGTGCTTTGGGTCATTGCCCATCTGCACTGTGAAGCGCCGTCCAATGAGTTCTGCAGCATTTGGCTGAATGTGAGCAGATAATATTGCCCGAAACACTTCAGAATTCATCCTGCTGCTTTTGTCAGCAGTCACATCACCAATAAATACAAGAGATCCAGTTCCATTGGCAGTCATACATGCCCACGCCATGACACTACCACCACCATGCTTCACTGATGAGGTGGTATGCTTAGGATCATGAGCAGTTCCTTTCCTTCTCCATAGTCTTCTCTTCCTATTTACTCTGGTACAAGTTGATACTGGTCTCACCTGTCCATAGGATCTTGTTCCAGAACTGTGAAGGCTTTGTTAGGTGTTGTTTGGCAAATTCTAATCTGGCCGTCCTGTTTTTGAGGCTCACTAATGGATTACATCTTGTGGTGAACCCTCTGTATTCACTCTGGTGAAGTCTTCTCTTGATTGTTGACTTTGACCACATACACCTACCTCTAGGAGAGTGTTTTTGATCTGGCCAACTGTTGTGAAGAGTGTTTTCTTCACCAGGGAAAGAATTCTTCGGTCATCCACCACAGTTGTTTTCCGTGGTCTCCCGGGTCTTTTGGTTTGCTGAGCTCACGGTGCGTTCCTTCTTTTTGAGAATGTTCCAAACAGTTGTTTTGGCCACGCCTAATGTTCTTGCTATCTCTCTGATGGGTTTGTTTTGTTTCTTCAGCCTAATGATGGCTTGCTTCACTGATAGTGACAGCTCTTTGAATCTCATCTTGAGAATTGACAGCAACAGATTCCAAATGCAAATAGCACACTTGAAATGATCTCTGGGCATTTTATCTGCACATTGTAATTGAGGTAATGAGGGAATATCACACACCTGGCCATGGAACATCTGAGAAGCCAATTGTCCCATTACTTTTGGTCCCTTAACAAGTGAGAGGCACATCTGCAAACTGCTGTAAGTCCTACACCGTTCACCTGAGTTGGATGTACATACCCTCAAATTAAAGCTGACAGTCTGCAGTTAAAGCACATTGTGTTTGTTTCATTCCAACTCCATTGTGGTGGTGTATAGAGCCAAAGATGTTAGAATTGTGTCGTCGATGTCCCAATATTTCTGGACCTGACTGTATGTATTTTCTGTGTAAAGCTGTATTATTTGTGTTTTGTTTTGAATATTGTGCATTTACTACTTTGAATTGTGTCGATGTCCCAATATTTCTGGACCTGACTGTATGTACAGTGGCAAGAAAAAGTATGTGAACCCTTTGGGATTACGTGGAGTTTTTCATGAATTGGTCATAAAATGTGCTCTGATCTTCATCTAAGTCACAACAATTTGAAAAACACAGTCTGCTTAAAATAATACAACACAAACATTATATGTTTTCATGTTTTTATTGAACAGAACATGTAAACATTCACAGTGCAGGGTGCTAAAAGTATGTGAACCTTTGGACTTAATAACTGGTTGACCCTCCATTGGCAGCAATAACCTCAACCAAACGTTTCCTGTAGTTGCAGATCAGACCTGCACAACGATCTGGAGTAATTTTGGACCACTCCTCTTCACAAAACTGTTTCAGTGTAGCAATATTCTTGAGATGTCTGGTGTGAATTGCTCTCTTAAGGTCATGCCACAGCATTTCAATCGGGTTGAGGTCAGGACTCTGACTGGGCCACTCCAGAAGGCGTATTTTGTTTTGTTGAAGCCATTTTTTTGTTGAATTACTTGTATGCTTTGGGTCATTGTACGGGTTGCATCACCCATCCTCTGCGGAGCTTCAGTTGGCAGACAGATGGTATTACGTTTTCTGCAAAATGTCTTGATAAATTCTGGAATTAATTTTTCCATCAATGACAACAATCCGTCCAGGCCCTGAGGCAGCAAAGCAGCCCCAAACCATGATGCTCCCTCCGCCATGTTTTACAGTGGGGATTAGGTTTTGATGTTGGTGTGCTGTACCTTTTTTTCTCCACACATACAGGGTTATTCAGAGAGCGTGAAAAGCTGGAGAATGACTGGAGAATGAAAAATTGTAGGTCAAAATAGCCGATTTGGAAAGTGAGATAAAAGGGAGAATTTTTCTGGTTTGGCCTAGAATTTTTCATTCTCCAGTCATTCTCCAGTTATTCTCCTGCTTTTCACGCTCTCTGAATAACCCTGATAGTGTTGTGTGTTTTTTCCAAACAACTCAATTTTGGTTTCATCTGTCCACAGAATATTTTGCCAGTAGTGCTGTGGAACATCCAGGTGCTCTTTTGCAAACTTCAAACGTGCTGCAATATTCTTTTTGACAGCAATGGCTTCCTCCGTGGTGTCCTCCCATGTACTCCATTCTTGTTTAATGTTTTCCTTATTGTAGATGTGCCAACAAAAATGTTAGCATGTGCCAGAGATTTCTGTAAGTCTTTAGCTGACACTCTAGGATTCTCTTTACCCCATTAAGCATTCTGCGCTGTGCTCTTGCAGTGATCTTTACAGGACGACCACGCCTAGGGAGAGTAGCAACAGTGCTGAACTTTCTCCATTTGTAGACAGTCTGTCTTACCGTGGACACATGAACATCAAGGCTTTTGGAGATACTTTTGTAACCCTTTCCAGCTTCATGCAAGTCAACAATTCTTGATCGTAGGTCTTCTGAGAGCTCTTTTCTGCAAGGCATGATTCACATCAGGCAGTGCTTCTTGAAACCAGTAAACCCAAAACTGGTGTGTGTTTTTAAAAGGCAGGACCGCTTTCAGCAACACATCCAATAATATCACACTGATTGGACTCAAGGTTGGCTCACTCCTGACTCCAATTAGCTCTTGGAGAAGTCATTAGGCTAGGGGTTCACATACTTTTTCCACCCTGCACTGTGAATGTTACATGTTCTGTTCAATAAACACATGAAAACATGTAATGTTTGTGTTGTATTATTTTAAGCAGACTGTGTTTTTCAAATTGTTGTGACTTAGATGAAGATCAGAGCACATTTTATGACCAATTCATGCAAAACTCCACGTAATGTAAGAAATATACTCAGTATGTTACAGCGTGGACACTGAAGGCCCTTTCACCTGGTGTGAGCTAAACCTAGCGTCAGCATGTTTTCGCGTTAGCACCAGGCAAAATAAGTCTAGCTAGACTAGCGCCTGATCAACAGATCGTTTGCCTCTTGCTAGAAATGGGAAAAATCACTTAGCGCTTGGTAATTAGTGATTCGTAGCGCGGGCTTACTGTACTTAACGCATCCTATATTTAACATAGTGAGCACTAGAGAGGACTTGTGCTATTGTAACCAACTGATCATCTGGTGCCAGTGCTTAGTCTTTTACGAGTGCTAAAAGCTAAATTTTACTGCTGCTCAACCCTGGTGTTAACTGACGAAAAAGGGAAAAAAAGTTAAGGGCCACACATTAAGGGCCACATTACATTCCTAGCAGTAAAAGGGGGCGCTAGGGAGGAAAAACTGTGCTCGCAGTTTTCCCCCTAGTACGCCCGTTTTACCGCTAGATTACAATGCAGGTGCAAAAAATGCTGCCTGCATTGTTACGCGTGTAAACCCTCAGGATGCGCGCAGCAGTGTTAAGCGCAGCTGCACGCATCCTCTCAATGGAGTCCATAGTCCAATTTATTTGTCTAAGCAGTCTTTGTGTTAAATAACATTTTTCTTAGTTTAAAATTTATATGCACATAGATCTATGCAAGTATATCTATGTTATTTACGAAAATATATTTTTATAATCAATATAGATTCTATTATTTAGTAGCACAGCTATAATAGTAACTCCAATATATATTTTGAAGTATATTATAGCTATGTAAGCAGTATACTGAAGAATAGAAGTATTTTCTGCTGAACTTTTTAAAAATAGAAGTATTTTCTGCTTAACTGTAAAGGAATGTTAATTGATAAAGAAGTACTTTTAGTAAAATCCTTGAAATGGATAGAATTGAAGAAATAAAATTAAATCAAATATGACAACCAGAGACGCACTGTCTGGTGTGAATTTGAGGGTCTTTTGTTCAAAATAAGATATGGAGATTAACCTATGCCCTGTGATAAGGAATTTAAAATCAATTTGTGATATATTAATTTGAAAAGCAATACTGCCATCTTCTGGTGTAGTATAGGTTGACAGTTTTCTGGAATTCCTATAGACGTGCACTAAGAGACATTATGCAAAGTAGAGAGGTACGTAATAAATGACGTGGAATTCCTCTATAACTAAACAGAACACAGTGAGTGGAGGGCATTCATTCATCCAGTCATTCAGACCATCACTTCTCCCTCTCGGGATTTCAAATTTCTTACTCTTATGCATTGACTCATCTATATCACTCATCACAAGAGCATGCTCAAAAAGATGCTAAAAGAAACAAAGATGCTAAAAGATAATATTTTATAAATACTCTCACATATTCTCCAAAATACATTATATCCAAAGAACTTATTGCTGCTGTAAATCAGAAACGCTGAATCCAGATCTTGGACAGGTAATGTATGGAAAGCAAATAGTGGGATTAATGTAAGAGATATATACAGTGGCAAGAAAAAGTATGTGAACCCTTTGGGATTACGTGGAGTTTTGCATGAATTGGTCATAAAATGTGCTCTGATCTTCATCTAAATCACAACAATTTGAAAAACACAGTCTGCTTAAAATAATACAACACAAACATTATATGTTTTCATGTGTTTATTGAACATAACATGTAAACATTCACAGTGCAGGGTGGAAAAAGTATGTGAACCCCTAGCCTAATGACTTCTTCAAGAGCTAATTGGAGCCAGGAGTGAGCCAACCTTGAGTCCAATCATTGTGATATTATTGGATGTGTTGCTGAAAGCTGTCCTGCCCTTTAAAAACACACACCAGTTTTGGGTTTACTGGTTTCAAGAAGGACTGTCTGATGTGAACCATGCCTCGCAGAAAAGAGCTCTCAGAAGACCTACAATCAAGAATTGTTGACTTGCATGAAGCTGGAAAGGGTTACAAAAGTATCTCCAAAAGCCTTGATGTTCATGTGTCCACGATAAGACAGACTGTCTACAAATGGAGAAAGTTCAGCGCTGTTGCTACTCTCCCTAGGTGTGGTCGTCCTGTAAAGATGACTGCAAGAGCACAGCGCAGAATGCTTAATGAGGTAAAGAAGCATCCTAGAGTGTCAGCTAAAGACTTACAGAAATCTCTGGCACATGCTAACATTTTTGTTGACATATCTACAATAAGCAAAACATTAAACAAGAATGGAGTACATGGGAGGACAGCACGGAGGAAGCCATTGCTGTCCAGAAAGAATATTGCAGCAGGTTTGAAGTTTGCAAAAGAGCACCTGGATGTTCCACAGCACTACTGGCAAAATATTCTGTGGACAGATGAAACCAAAATTGAGTTGTTTGGAAAAAACACACAACACTATGTGTGGAGAAAAAAAGGCACAGCACACCAACATCAAAACCTCATCCCCACTGTAAAACATGGCGGAGGGAGCATCATGGTTTGGGGCTGCTTTGCTGCCTCAGGGCCTGGACAGATGGTTGTCATTGATGGAAAAATGAATTCCAGAGTCTATCAAGACATTTTGCAGGAAAACGTAAGACCATCTGTCCGCCAACTGAAGCTCCGCAGAGGATGGGTGATGCAACCCGTACAATGACCCAAAGCATACAAGTAATTCAACAAAAGAATGGCTTCAGCAAAACAAAATACGCCTTCTGGAGTGGCCCAGTCAGAGTCCTGACCTCAACCCGATTGAAATGCTGTGGCATGACCTTAAGAGAGCGATTCACACCAGACATCCCAAGAATATTGCTACACTGAAACAGTTTTGTGAAGAGGAGTGGTCCAAAATTACTCCAGATCGTTGTGCAGGCCTGATCTGCAACTACAGGAAACGTTTGGTTGCTGCCAAATGTGGGTCAACCATTTATTAAGTCCAAAGGTTCACATACTTTTTCCACCCTGCACTGTGAATGTTTACATGTTCTGTTCAATAAAAACATGAAAACATATAATGTATGTGTTGTATTATTTTAAGCAGACTGTGTTTTTCAAATTGTTGTGACTTAGATGAAGATCAGAGCACATTTTATGACCAATTCATGCAAAACTGAACGTAATCCCAAAGGGTTCACATACTTTTTCTTTCCACTGTATATATAGGTGGATATATCTTGCAATGAATATAGACTGAGATTGTCTCAGATTATTGTTAGATCGGAGACTGACATTTCTAACCTGCAGTATAGAAATATGGGAAGCATCTGATATATATAGTTACATAGTTACATAGTTATATAGGCTGAAAAAAGACATGCGTCCATCGGGTTCAGCCTCTCCCACATAACCTACTGCTGTTGATCCAAAAGAAGGCAAAAAACCCAGTCTGAATGCTTGCCAATATGCAACATACTGGGAAAAAATTCCTTCTTGACCCCAGAATGGCAGTCAGATTTCTCCTTGGATCAAGAAGCTTTTACCCACATATTAAATATTATAACCCTTAATATTCTGTGTCTGCAGGAAGTCATCCAGTCGTTTTTTAAAAGTCTGTACAGACTCTGACCCAACCACCTCAACAGGCAGAGAATTCCACAGCTTTATTGTTCTCACCGTAAAATAACCCTTCCTATGCTTTAAGCTAAATTTTCTTTCTTCCAGTCTAAATGGATGACCCCTTGTCCTATGTATAGTCCTGTTAATGAATAGGTTATCAGACAATGGTTGATAATGGCCCCGTATATATTTATATAAGTTATCAGATCCCCTCTAAGGCGCCTTTTCTCTAAACTAAACAGGTTTAAGCTTGTTAGTCTTTCCTCATAACTTAACCCTTCCATCCCCCTTATTAATTTAGTTGCCCGTCTCTGCACTTTTTCTAGCGATATAATATCTTTTTTTAAGACAGGTGCCCAAAATTGCACGGCATATTCAAGGTGCGGCCTGACCATTGATTTATACAGAGGCAAAATTATGTTTTCATCCCGTGAGTGAACTCCCCTTTTAATGCATGCCAGTACTTTGCTGGCCTTGGCGGCTGCTGTTTGACATTGCACATTGTTACTTAGTTTGAAGTCTATGATTATTCCCAAATCCTTCTCCTGCTTGGATTTCCCTAACTCCGTACCATTTAGGGTATAAATTGCTTGTGTGTTCTTCACTCCAAAGTGCATAACTTTACATTTATCTAGATTAAATTTCATCTGCCATTTAAGTGCCCAGTCCCCCAATCTATCTAAATCCCTCTGCAGCGAAGTAACATCCTGCTCACATTGTATTACTTTTCCTAGCTTTGTGTCATCTGCAAACACTGATACATGACTTTCAATGCCTATCTCAAGGTCATTTATAAATAAATTGAATAGTATTGGTCCTATAACAGACCCCTGAGGGACACCACTTACCACTGGTGTCCATCTTGAAAATGTACCATTTATGACCACTCTCTGTACCCTATCTTTTAGCCAGTTTTCTATCCAAGAACAAGTATTTTCATCTAGACCATTTTTTCTTAATTTAAATAGTAACCTTTTGTGTGGAACTGTGTCGAAAGCTTTGGCAAAATCTAAGTAAATCACATCCACTGCGACCCCCTGATCTATACTTCTACTTACTTCCTCATAGAACGTAATTAGGTTAGTCTGACATGATCTGTGTTTCATGAAACCATGCTTATTTTTGCCAATTACATTATACCTCCCAATAAATTCCTGAATACTATCCCTTAGTAACCCCTCAAATACTTTCCCAGCCACAGATGTTAAGCTCACAGGTCTATAATTCCCAGGCACAAATTTTAAACCTTTCTTAAATATAGGGACCACGTCAACTTTTCTCCAATCCTCTGGTACTATTCCTGAAGAAAAGAATCTTGAAAGATTAAGAACAGAGGTTTACATATTTCAACACATAGCTCTCTTAGTACTCGCAGGGTGAATTCCATCTGGCCCTGGGGCTTTATTAACATTCACATTGTTTAATTTGTGTAAAAACCTTGTCCTGAGTCAACAGTCACTTTGTATTAGTAAGTTCTTATTAATGAATTTCATGTCTCCTGTTATAGGTTTCTCTTTGATAAATACTGAAGAAAAATAATCATTTAAAATTTCTGCTTTATCCTGATCTTCAGTTAACAATAACCCTGACTCAGATTTTAGTGAACCTACATTTTCACTCTTGGGTTTTTTAGAATTTATGTACCTAAAGAATCTTTTAGGGTTGGTCTTGCTCTCTTTGGCTATTTCTTTTTCATTTTCTAGTTTAGCCCATCTAATCGCATTTTTACATGCTTTATTGGCTGCCCTATATGCTTTATAGGATGCCTCAGATTTATCAAATTAAAAAGCTTTAAATGCCTTCTTTTTATTTTTCATTTCCTTAGTTACCTTCCTACTAAGCCACATTGGGTTCAGTCTGTTTCTTTTATATTTAGTAACCAGTGGAATATATTGTGACGTGTACTTTTCTAGTGTTAGTTTAAAGATATTCCACTTATCCTCAGTGTTTTTCCCGTGAAAGAGTTTCTGCCAGTCAATGACATTGAGAGCTTCCTTTATTTTAATAAATATATATAAAAGGATATAAATTGTCCTAAAGTATTTGTTGCAACAGTATATACATAAATATATATATTAAAATTGGAAGAACTATTGTGATTGAGGTATTAAGCAGAGAGGTTATAATCTATAACTTAAAAAGCAGAAGATTAGAAGCTATATTTTTGTTATTAGGGGAGGATTCACTAAATAAGTTTTTATTACTCTAGAAATAGAATTAGTGATAGCTTCATCTTTTTGTAGATCCAGATAGCACAAGGAGATATACATATATATCTACAAGATGCTAGCTTGTTTTAAATACTGGTTTGCTGGGAATACATGTTAATTGTTTTCTTTAAGCAGGATGTTTATAAGTGAACTAACCATCTATGTATTAGTTACTAACTGATTAAAAGTAAATGGTATTAATCATATATATATATATACAGTTACTAACAGGATAATATATGTTAAAAGCTAGAGATCTGTGTGCTGATGGATGATGTTGTGGTTTATAAATCTTTGATTATATTGTGAGATTAAAATCGTTTTGCATACATAATAAATATATATATATATTAATATCTAAGCTGGTTGGTTCTATTTTTTAAAACTAAAAACGTACAATTAAAAGAATTTAGGAGAACTTCTGAGAAATACAAACGAGATAAATTTGTTGTTGTTCATATCTCGTATAGTATAAGTTTCTTACCTGATACTATCTCCGACACTATGCTTTAGGCCAGTGGCGTAGTGT
>CM019069.1:84271150-84475482 GCA_009667805.1 Leptobrachium leishanense | reverse complement strand
ATTTCGGCCATTGGGCTGAATTAGATTCCCTAATTTGTAAAGAAGAAAAAAAAAAGTATGTAAAAATCTGAATATAGACTATCAGGGTAATTCAAAGAGATCCGAATGGCTGGAGAAAGGTAACCGAACGCTGAAAATTTGTTCGGTTACCTTTCCTGGCCATTCGGCTATCCAGAGAGCAGGCAATTCGCCAATCCTGGCGAATTGCCTGCACATACGGTGCCTGTTCGAGGGCAGTGAAATCCCCATAAAAAAGCACTGCTTTGGCTATTCAGAGAACACAAACCAGCAGTGTAAGGTTCCCGAAATGCCCTGCCATTCCGTGGTTTAATTCGGCAGGTTTATTTAGGCGAATCCCATAGGCTTCAATGTTAAAAATATTCCCGTTTTAATTCGATATCTAATAAACCATTCATTAAAAAATTCTGCAGTAAAGAGTCTCTTTATTCATAGATTTTTTAGGATATTTTAAGCATTTTTCTGGATTTTTTTTTTTTAGTTTTTTAACTTTACTTATCTTTTCTGTAACAGCCCTTTTTATTATCATTCCCTGGACCTCATATGTAAATATCAGACATTTTCGCTCAGTAGTTTCTTTGCAAACAGCGTTTCACTCTTCAAACATTCAAGCAAACTGTTTTGCTAATTTATTCACTGCCTTCGTCTGCGGTGTCATCTTTTTCCAGCGGTTGCTCTGCGTGTGATCGGCTCCTGCTCGGGTTTTTCCGGCGTCTTAGGCAGGTTAATCCAGATGTTTTTGCGGGTTTATGGCGTGCATTCGCTGGGTGTTCGGCAGCTTTGACAGCCCTGTGGTGCTTCCTGAATACACCGCAGGGTCGCCAAAATGGGAAAGCCGATTTGCACCGAATTGAAGAGAACGAAAAGTCACCGAACATGCGGTGACTTTTCAAATCTCTTTGAATTGCCCTGAATGTTTTATTGACCATGTTTCTTCATATCAATGAAGAAAGAAAAAGGTGCTTTGAAAATTGCTTAATAAAAAGGTGAATTAAAATACAGCTTTAAATCCACAAGAAATGATTTTCAAACGACAACAAACTAATATTGGGGCCAATTCTTACTCATTAATAGGGATGAGCTGTTCGGTTCGATGTGTTCGGAGTTTGATCTGAAAATCAAAGTTCGCGAACATACGAACTGGCGAACATTTCCGCGTGTTAGCAGCATGTTCGCCCACAATGCACCACAATGGACTACAATGCACTTTTCCACTGGCCTGAAGCTTGTAATTGGCTACAGACTGCACCTGACCACAGTTTAAGTGCAAGACTATGCCAATCACGGCTCAGAGTCCTGATTGGGCAAATTTTGCCCAATCATGGACTCACAGAGCTAAGTCCCGCAGCACACTATATAAGGCTTCACTCAGCCTTCAGCACGTGTTTTTTGAGAGGAGATTGTTAGTGTTTGTTCTCACTGCCAGCAGCAATTGGGGGGGGGTCTCATTTCCACAAAATATCTGGGAATTGTTCTAATCCTTGCGTTCTCACTGCCACCAGCAATTTTGGGGGTCAGTCATTTATACAAAATATCTGGGAATTGTTCTAATCTTTGTGTTCTCACTGCCACCAGCAATTTTGGGGGTCGGTCATTTATACAAAATATCTGGGAATTGTGGTAATCTTTGTGTTCTCACTGCCACCAGCATTGTGGTGGTCTCATTTTACAAAATATCTGAGATGACACAGGTGCTTCTGAGGCTGCGGTTGATCAGAGGAAGAGCGGGGAAAGGGCCGCTTGACTGATGCCTTTTCCACTTTTTTTAGTCCACGACGCCCAGGAACGTCAAATGTAGGCACCCATTGCCAGCATCTTCACCATATGGTGCAGGACTACCTAGGGGCAAGGGCAGACCTGGATACCTTTCCAGCAGATGATCCACTGGCTTACTGGTGTTGAGATTGGATCACTGGCCAGAATTTAGTCAATATGCTATGCAGCTACTAGGTTGCCCTTCATCCAACGTGCTTTCTGAAAGGACGTTCAGTGCCGCTGGAGGTTTTGTCACAGACAAAAGAGTGCGTCTGTCCACCGACTCTGTAGACCGGCTGACATTTATAAAAATGAATCAGTCCTGGATCAGCAGCTATCAATCCCCTGATGCTGACGTAACGGAATAGATCGGGGATGTCTTCTGCATTCACAAAACCTCCACCACTGAACTCTTCCACAATACCACAAAAGGGTTACGGTGTGAAGGCACTTGCTGCCATGAAAGGCACAATATTTGGGTAACCTATTAGGTTAACAAAATGAATTTTTATTTTTTTTAGCTTTATTATACCTATTAGGTTAACAAAATGAAAGGGATTATATGATTGGTAGGGGTGAAATCCCCGCCAAAAAGAAGACTCCTAATTGGGTAACCATTGAGAGATTAGGGTATTTAAAGGGAGTAATGGTCATTTGATCTGTAAAACCAGCTGAGGAAGCCACTGAGGATATCTCAACAGGCGAAATGCATTTTGGTCACTAATTATTCCTTATTTTATATTTTTGTTGTATTTTATGCTGTTTTATTAATTTTTGATTTTTACTCCACCACATGGGGTTTTATTTGAAGTTGTACCCTACAACAACTTCTGAGCCTGAATACAAAGGAAAATAGGTAGCGCTGATAAATGATATTAGGAAATCGCTAATACACCCAAATGGTCCTTGTTTCTCAACCATCAACAAATAACAGAGGAAAGGGGGGTGGTGTAGCGATGTCTATGTCCTTTCATAGAATGAAGTCAAAGTCACGTGAATTGTGTTCTTAGCCTTCTCTTCTTTGGTACTCCTCAAAGAAAACACAAGAGATACATCATAGTGCGACCCATCAACATAACACATATGTGTGGATGGAATAGTTTACACTCACATGTAATAGAACCCTCCTGGTTCTGGATAATATGCCTTAGGGATATTTGTCGGCTTCCCAATGCCCTTTCAAACGAGGTTCTCTGGATCCAATAAAGGTCCAAGATGGAGTAGATATTTCCAATAGTGTGAATTTCCCTAAAGAAAAATTGCAGGGAAACTTCAAGGCAGAATTAAAAACTTTTAATAAAACAAGAACAAAATAAAAAGTAGCACTAGAACGCGTTTCACCAATACAAAAAAAGTATCACAGGCTTCCTCAGCTGGCTGACTTTCAAATGGCCATTTTGTCATTAATATACCCATTTCTGTTGGCTTCCAACCAATCCTAGCCATTGAATTTGGCGGGAATTAGTGCAACCAATCAGAGTATTACTTTCATTACATTCAGCTCATTATGACCCCGAAATGACGTCATTCTTAAACCGGAATTATTCGTTTTATTAAATTGATCTATCGTTTCAGGGATATGAGGGGAAAATTTAAATTTAAGTGATGTCACGTTACAAGATAGTGAAATCCAGGTCTTGAAAAAAGGTCTTAAATTTGCTCCAAGTCAGAACCTCAATATGTTTAATGTCTATGTGGATTTGCAGAAATTCAAACGTAAATTATGTCTCAAGAAATTCTTTAGTAGGACCCCTCTGGAGAGAACAGTAGACATGGGGAGATATACTCCATTAAAAAATACGTCTACATTCTATCCCAAACATATGCTATCAGATTCTATCAGGGCCTTTGAAAATGTGGTCTTGTCGGAAATCGATAAAATACCCTTAGAACATGGTAAACAAAATCTAACCAGAAGGAAAGAGAAGCCCATACAGCTCTGAGCGAGAACGATAAAATTGTTATAAAACCGGCTGACGGGGGGGGGGTAGTTATTCTATCTGCATCTAACTATCAGAAGGAAGCGATGAGAATTCTGTCAGATACGGAGACCTACCAATCAATTAATCATAATCCTACCCAGAGAGTACAGGATGAGATTAAACAGCTATTAGAATACGAGTCATCATCAGAAGTAATCAATGAAAAAGAGAATGATTACATCTTTGTGAATTTTCCTATGGTCCCTGTGTTCTATTGGTTACCCAAATTACACAAGAGTGTGGATAACCCCCCGGGTCGCCCCATTATAGCAGGGATCGATTCAGCCACAAGTCATCTGTCCAGATATATAGATAATATCCTGCAACCTATAGTGAAGATTGTACCATCATATCTTAGGGACAGTATGAGTGTTCTCCAGATATTGTAGGACATCACATGGGAAGAGGGTCTGATTTTGGCCACATGTGACGTTCAATCCTTATATAGTGTGATACCACATGTAAGGGGTTGTGAGGCTGTTCGGAAATTTCTGGGAAACGATCCGACTATCTCTGGAAAACATGCAGACTTTGTTCTAAAGGGAAATCAACTTATTCTTAACTGCAATTTTTTTAGATTTGGGTATCAACATTATCTTCAAGTTAAGGGTAACGCTATGGGGACCAGGTTTGCGCCCAGTTATGCCAATTTATTCATGGCGGACTGGGAAGAACAGTTCGTTCGTGGTGGGCGTTCCTGGGCGCAAAGCCTGGTCCTCTATAAAAGGTACATTGATGATATCCTCATCCTATGGAGGGGAGATGAGGAGTCTCTGCGGCTCTTTTTTGAACATCTTAACCAGAATGACTGGGGAATAGTTCTCGATTGTAATATTAGCACTTCATCTAACAATTTCCTAGATCTCAACATTTACATTGAAAATAACAGTATTAAAACTAGGATGTACTTCAAACCAGTTGACGTCAATAGTTATATTGAGCAAACAAGTTGCCACGCCAATCATTGGCTAAAGGGTGTCCCGAAGGGACAGTTCAAACGGTTACGTAGGAACTGCACTGAAAGAGAACAGTTCATACAACAAGCAAATAGGCTAAAAATGGATTTTGTTGAGAAAGGCTATAGGGAAGAATCCCTAAATGCCACTATCGAAGAGATTAATACTATAGATAGGAAGGATATTCTTAAATATAAACTGGATGATAATATCCACGAGAGAGAGATAAGGTTCATTACTGATTTTAATGTACATACTAGAACTATACATCATATTATTAGGAAAAACTGGCATTTACTAAAACGTGACCCAATTCTAAAGGATTTGATAGGAGATAGATCCAAATGTAATAAATAGGGGGGCAAATAACATTAATAAAATCTTGGTAAAGAGTCATAAGAACCCTCAGATAAGGACTAACCATTTCAACTTGAAAGAAGGTTTTTACCGGTGCGGGCTTTGCCCAGCGTGTCAACCTAAAATTAAAAAAGTTAACTATAGTTGAGTTTGCGGGAAGCGTCAAACAGTATAATATTAAGGGAGTACTTACATGTAGAACCAAAAATGTCGTATATAGACTTACATGCCCGTGTGGATTACACTATATAGGCCACACTACGAGACTGCTATCCATTATAATTAGAGAACATATATATAATATAACAAGAGGCCTAGAAACTCATTCAGTATCAGCTCATTTTAAAAATGTTCATGGACAATCTCCGGATGGCATGTCATTCATTGCAATACAAAAGATAGAACGTCATTGGAGAGGGGGAGATTTTAACAGAAAGATCCACCACGCAGAGATGAAGTGGATCTACACTTTAAATACACTTATTCCCCTGGGTCTTAATGCAGATTTTGAGTTATGCCATTTTTTATAGTTTTTTTATGTTTTTCTTAGGTGCTTTTATTGATATACGGTTTTATGTCTATTATTTACATGTTGGATATATTTTGTTTATATTTATGCGATTCTCTTTAGTTATGTTTGAAGGATTATCCACTTGTATAATGTTCCAATGGTAGATGTAAGACTTGTCTATTTTAATGTATATGAAAGGGAACCTCTAAACGTTAGAACATGTATAGGTACTTTTTCCATATTGGGCTACTTTGTATCTTCTTGTGGCTTTTGTTGACTATATGTCAATTTGTTTTTTACTATGAAGTGTTCGTCTATCTAAGATTCTGCCGGGACGATTAGCCATTAAGGTCACATGGGGCGGCCTCGTATACTATGATACGTCACCATCGATCGCATGCCAGGTGGTTCCCTTCCTCCATATGGGGATTGGTGGTTAGAGGTCTTTTCATGCGATGGGCGTTCAATTTAGATGCGCATGCGCAGTGCTCCATCTACAGAGGATAGCTGGCTAGATCACTCTAGAGAATTAATGCGCATGCGCTAGGTTTCGTTTTCAAGCCAGTTGCGCTTTTTACAGCATAGCCTAAATCATGGCTGCTATCTACACCTAGATCAACCGTTTGGGGCTCAAGATGACAATAGAAAGTCTGGGATTTTCCCCTCATATCCCTGAAACGATAGATCAATTAAATAAAACGAATAATTCCGGTTTAAGAATGACGTCATTTTGGGGTCATAATGAGCTGAATGTAATGAAAGTAATACTCTGATTGGTTGCACTAATTCCCACTAAATTCAATGGCTAGGATTGGTTGGAAGCCAACAGAAATGGGTATATTAATGACAAAATGGCCATTTGAAAGTCAGCCAGCTGAGGAAGCCTGTGATACTTTTTTGTATTGGTGAAACGCGTTCTGGTGTTACTTTTTATTTTGTTCTTGTTTTATTAAAAGTTTTTAATTCTGCCTTGAAGTTTCCCTGCAATTTTTCTTTGGGGAAATTCACACTTTTGGAAATATCTACTCCATCTTGGACCTTTATTGGATCCAGAGAACCTCGTTTGAAAGGGCATTGGGAAGCCGACAAATATCCCTAAGGCATATTATCCAGAACCAGGAGGGTTCTATTACATGTGAGTGTAAACTATTCCATCCACACATATGTGTTATGTTGATG
Source organism: Leptobrachium leishanense (assembly GCA_009667805.1). Lineage (NCBI taxonomy): Eukaryota > Metazoa > Chordata > Amphibia > Anura > Megophryidae > Leptobrachium > Leptobrachium leishanense. Next base: position 84,468,724 of record CM019069.1, on the reverse strand, counting down.
GGTCGCACTATGATGCATCTCTTGTGTTTTCTTTGAGGAGTACCAAAGAAGAGAAGGCTAAGAACACAATTCACGTGCCTTTGACTTCATTCTATGAAAGGACATAGACATCGCTACACCACCCCCCCCTCTAACTTCTGAGCCTGATTCCTAAGGACCTAGGTTAGGTCCAAGAAAGTGTGAGTATATTTCTATTCCACTTTTCTGTTTTCCATAGTATTACAGTCTATGCTATGCCCTGTCTGTATCCGTATTTAAGGGTGTAACGACTTGAAGTATCAAGACTACCTGTACCGAAAAGGGCAAGTGGGTAGCCGTTAATAACCCAGAGGCGCATCATCCAGAGCCAGGAAGGCTCTATTTCACGCGAGTGTGCTGACGCTTCTTTGGTTTATCCATGTGGTATACATCAGATCGCACGATGATGTTTTTCCTTTTTTGAGGTTACCCTAGGAAGAAAACTCTCTTCAGGATCTGGGAAATCTACTCCTGGGACTTAAAGAAAGGAACATTGTTTTTGCTGCACTCCATCCCCTTGGACTAATGAAAGGCACAATATTTGGGTGCACTGACGCCTGTACCAGATTTATATCATTTTAATTTTTTGGAACGCAGGGTCCAAACCTGCACTCTTCCACAAAAGGGTTATGGTGTGAAGGCACTTGCTGCCATGAAAGGCACATTATTTGGGTGCACTGCCACTGATGCCTATATTACCAGATTTATATCATTTTAATATTTGACCGCAGTGTCCAACCCTGCACTCTTCCACAATACCAGAGGGATTACTGTTGCCGACACTAAAGGCCCAATTTTAAAGCACCTATTGTTACTTTCATCCAAAGCCTGCATAAGTTTCACCATAATTTAGCCAAAAAAACACTAAACTTGTTCTGCGTGTCCTAAAATTTCTCCTTTTTTAACACAGACTGCCGCCCCAAGCAGTTGTTTATGAATAGATTAAAAGAAAAGCGTTTACCGTCATTTGAAACGTCATTTTTTTGTTTTTAAATGTTTCTATACATCCTACAAATCCGCCACTTCACAGGCAGGTTATGGGGCCCTCCTAGGCACGATATTTGAAGGAATTTTTCGTTTTTATTTTTAACCCTTATTTCATGGAAAACTCACTGTCCCTTTTAAAAATGTTTTTTTTTTAACCTTTTTGTCCTTGTTTCCTGTCCCCCAGGGCACTACCCGGACCCCATACACCTTTTATGGCAAATATCTTGCATATATGCCCTCTTGCAGGGCACTCAAATCAAATCAAAATAAGCTTTATTGGCAGGACCAAATACATTTTAGCATTGCCAAAGCATATGGGGTGGAGGGGGGGTAGTCGGATATGGGGGAGAATGGGCAAGTCCATGGACATTATCAGGGGTAAGGGATAAAACCGAACTTTTGAGTCCCATTGACTTGCATTGAGTTCAGTTCGTGTTCGAATGCGAACTTTCGAAATTGTTCGAGTTCGAACCGAACACGGGGGTGTTCGGCTCATCCCTAGTCCCAATCAGATCTGTTGTCTATTTAATCGTTGAATACCTCTGAACTACTGATTTTTGCTCTTTATATACTCAGTCCCCTCGCTAAACACCTATTCTTGGTTAAAGACACCATTTTTCAAATCCCTGTGCTTGTATTAACCCCTTCACTACCAAGTGATTTTCCAAAAAAAAAAATAGTCAGAACAGTTTTTTGTGAAATCATTTTAAATTAATTTTAAAGTAAGAGATATCTGCGCTTATACACATTGTATGTCTTACTGTAAATAACTTATTTTTGGCCAGTAGATGGCTCCATCTACTGCCAAATTGAGTTAGAGGTTTGAGTGACTGGTCTATTTTCCTCTATTTCTCCTGCATTGGCTGCTGAAAGTCTGATATTTCAGAGCTTTGAGCAGCTGATTTTTAGACATGTGCACAGCACAAAATTTCGTTTTGAACTAATGGATTAGTCCTAAAATGCAATTTATTTAGTTGCTAAAGAAATTCGTTTTCAGTTCTTTAGTATGAAAACTAATTTCATTCATCCGAAAACTAGTGGATACAATTACTATTATAGTGGCTCCTCAGAGGGCTGAGATCACTGCTTGTTACAGTATCTCTCACTCTCAGCACAATGTGGGCCATATTACATAGTTGGTGCTAACATAACCAGAGCTGTTGTAAACTTCCCAGAGCCATTATAGCCTATGGAGGTTTTCAGTTTACAACAGCTCTGGTTAAGTTAGCACCAACATTGTAATACTGCCCCGTGTCAGGCAAAGCTGTTACAGTAACTGACTGCTGCTCATCACAGCGCTCAGAGTTTCAGTAAAACTAGTAAATAATATTTTTATATATAACAGGTTAGAACAATATTATTTTCTTGTTTTACTGAAACTATGAGTGCTGTTACAGTCAGTTACTGTAACAGCTGAGCCTGATACATTGTACTGAGAGATAATGTAACAAGCAGCCGATCTCAGCGTCACAGACACTTTAAAGGGATTTAAAGGGCTAAAAAAAAGGCTCCTCTCTGTATAATGTTTAGAACATCCTCTTGCATTAATTAATACCCCTCTCTGTATAATGTATACAACATCCACCTGCATTAATTAATACCCCTCTCTGTATAATATATAGTAAATCCTCCTGAATTAATTAATGTCCCTCTCTGTATAGAACATCCTCCTCAATTTATACCTTTCTCTGTATAATGTATATAACATCCTCCTGCATTAATACCCCTCTCTGTATAATGTATAGAACATCCTCCTGCATTAATTAATGCCCCTCTCTGTATAGAACATCCTACTGCTTTGGCATGTGGAGGATGCAGAACTTCGGATGTTGCGATGTTGCGCTCTTCATTGCTGGTCTCCTTCACTCTTCAATGTAATATCACAAAAAGGACTGAAACTAAAATGTAGTGCATTTTATTTTAGTTTCTTTCCTTTTTTGTACTGAGCAGTTTCGTTTCTCTTGAGTCATACGAAAACTAAATTTTCCCAAAATTCGGACTAAATCGTTTTAGTACTAAAACGAATGCACATGTCTACTGATTTTACAGTTTTAGCTCTTTGGGCATTATACCCACAGGACTAAAACTTTCGGGGTACCTTCTGCAGCACAAAAGCAAACAACATTCGTTTGCAGCAAAAAAAAAAATTTGCTTTTGGGCTGCAGATCAGCATAGCGAGATACACTATATTGCCAAAAGTATTCGCTCACCCATCCAAATAATCAGAATCAGGTGTTCCAATCACTTCCATGGCCACAGGTGTATAAAATCAAAAACCTGGGCATGCAGACTGTTTTTACAAACATATGTGAAAGAATGGGTCACTCTCAGGAGCTCAGTGAATTCCAGCGGGAACTGTGATAGGATGTGCAACGAATCCAGTCGTGAAATTTCCTCGCTCCTAAATATTCCAGTCAACTGTCAGCTGTATTATGAAAACATGGACGTGTTTGGGAACGACAGCAACTCAGCCACAAAGTGGTAGGCCACGTAAACTGAGAGAGCGGGGTCAGCGGATGCTGAGGCGCATAGTGTGAACAGGTTGCCAACTTTCTGCAGAGTCAATCGCTACAGACCTCCAAACTTCATGTGGCCTTCAGATTAGCTCAAGAACAGTGCGCAGAGAGCTTCATGGAATGGGTTTCCATGGCCGAGCAGCTGCATCCAAGCAATACATCACCAAGTGCAATTCAAAGCGACGGATGCAGTGGTGTAAAGCACGCCGCCACTGGACTCTTAGAGACACGTTCTCTGGAGACGCGTTCTCTGGAGTGACGAATCGCACTTCTCCATCTGGCAATCTGATGGACGAGTCTGGGTTTGGCGGTTGCCAGGAGAACGGTACTTGTCTGACTGCATTGTGCCAAGTGTAAAGTTTGGTGGAGGGGGGATTATGGTGTGGGGTTGTTTTTCAGGACCTGGGCTTGGCCCCTTAGTTCCAGTGAAAGGAACTCCTGAATGCTTCAGCATACCAAGACATTTTAGACAATTCCATGCTCCCAACTTTGTGGGACCAGTTTGGAGCTGGCCCCTTCCTCTTCCAACATGACTGTGCACCAGTGCACAAAGCAAGGTCCATAAAGACATGGATGAGAGAGTCTGGTGTGGATGAACTTGACTGGCCTGCACAGAGTCCTGACCTCAACCCGATAGAACACCTTTGGGATGAATTACAGCGGAGACTGACAGCCAGGCCTTCTCGTCCAACATCATTTGTGTGACCTCACAAATGCGCTTCTGAAAGAATGGTCAAAAATTCCCATAAACACACGCCTAAACCTTGTGGACAGCCTTCCCAGAAGAGTTGAAGCGGTTATAGCTGCAAAGGGTGGACCGATGTCATATTGAACCCTATGGATTAGGAATGGGATGTCACTTAAGTTCATATGCGAGTCAAGGCAGGTGAGCGAATACTTTTGGCAATGTAGTGTATATCTGAAACCTCTGCAGTACAATGGGTAACAAGAAAAGACATCGAAGCAAAAAGTGGTAGACAGTGCATCTCATAGTGTGGGGTTAGCAGGGCACATGCGCTGGGGTGTGTACTCTTTGCAACATTGGGGGGGGGGATAGGTCACCATCCATTCAAGCACTCAAAATGTTACCGGAATCCACTCAGTTCTGTCGGGAGAAAGGTCGGTGCGGTCAATGACAGGCCGGACACGAGTCAATGGCAGGAAAAAGCGTTATTTATTGACGTAATACCCAAGCTGGAATGTATCGCAAAGCTTGAGTGAGCTCCCAATATTGGGTTACAATTCTTATACATTGATTAGTAAAAAGGTACATCCCAGATACCCTCCCCTGGGCAGTATTGCCCTTCCCATGGGCAGTAGTGCCATCCCCTCTACTCGGACACAAAGACATTCCACAATTTGCCATAGAATACACAATTAAGACAGATGAAACTCCTTAGATCCTGTCACTATCATCCCCCAGAGAGCCTGTTTCTCCCTGAAGCTGATAAGATTGCATCTGGCCCAAGGGGTGCCTTTGTTCTCGTTTGTGACTTCTCTGGCCTTGGTGTAGCTAAAGCAGTTATTTGGCATTTCTGTTTATTCAGGCCGGATTCTCCATTTAATTGCTACACCAGAGTCTCTGGAATGTTAAAATCTAAGCAAACTTCTACTTAAGTCAGTTAATATTCGCTAATTACAAGTCTGTGAACCATACTTCCATCCAAGATGGCTGCCAGTGACAAGATGGCGGCTAATTTCTGGGCCATTCCTGTCTCAACCTCACATGGGTATTTGTTTGTTTTCCATGGTTGGTGAAATGGTGCTAATGAAAAAATGTGTACACCTGCAAATACACTCCTACATTCCTCTGAGCACTGCCACTCCAGATCCGTGGGCGATAAAGGAAGGTGGGGACCTCACTGCCGCACTTTATCTAGAGAATAATTAGAATAGCATTGCAAAATGTACAGCAAAGGTAGAAACCATGGGAAACAAATCCCACATTAAGTCTTTGGTGTTTTTAGTTCTAAAGAGAGAATTGAGAAAATCACATATAGGTCAATATGCTTTCTCCTTCCCTGGGCATCTCTATACCCGCCATAACTACCCCCACACAAACGCACGTTGGCGGAGTGGAAATAGTTTTTCCTCAATTTATTTGACTCTCGTTCATATTCCCCTCAAGTTGGTTACCTCCACTGAAGTGTAACATTGCTGTACTCGGATGCGTATATTGTCTTCCACCACCCTGCCATTTCTCACGCTTTGGATGATGATTTTGAATGAATTTGCAGAAGCTGAAAAGCTGTCGAATCCATCTATTTTTTCCCCAAATGTTGTTACTGGCTTTTCAGTTCACCACACTTTTACCTTCTAGTAAGTAAGCCTACAAGATCTTTTGAATGTGTCACATATGGTTTGTTGAAATGGAAATACAGAAATCAAGTCGAATTTCCAATAAACAGGAAACAAAATAACCGTCATAAAATATAATTCTTAACAATCCTAATTCTTAGAATTTGGTCAAATGATATTGCTTGAAGAGCATGTGCAGCTTTTAACAGGGTGAGTGTATTTTACAAACTCACAGTGACACTTTCACTCAAGTGACTCTCTGAGCTATAGTTCCTTTGAGCAAAGCAACTCTTTACAATATTTTGGGCCTAAATCGCCTGTTTAGAATGGAGTCAAACCTTCATTGTCAAGATGAAAACCCTAAAACTACTCATCCATTCAGTTTCTTAATAATCTATTTTAGGCCACCTTTAAGAAGTCTTTAAAGACTTCTATACTATACTATACTTAATTGAGGGTTAGGTTTTTTTTTGTTTTTTTAGAAAGGATTTTACCAGGAAGGATACATTGAGATTTCTCTCATTTTCGAGTATGTCCTGGGTAGGTTGTCAGTGTCCAATTAACATTGGGCCAATTTTTCTGGTTCACATCAGCTCCTATAGTTAGATGCAAATATTACATCTTCTGCGACTACTCAGTGTTCACATGGCAAAAGTAAAAAAAAAAAACAATTGCACACAATCCAATGGAGTCACGGGTTTCTGCTTTTGGCAGGTTTTTCACGCTAAATAAACCTATGTTTTTTGTGTCATACTCATGAAGAACTTTGTGGAAAATTTAACAAATTTATGTTAAGTCACAATATTTGTACTATTGGAGATAAGGGGCTATATTCCAGCTCCACGGGTATTTAGGAGCCAAACGTACAAAACCCTGGTGCAAGCCATTTAGCGTTTGCGTCTTCTTAATAACAGCAATTACAAGAAATTGTTCCATGCCATTGTTGAATGCTTGCATTCCATAGGACACCATGGCGACTCCAATGAGACCTGAGTATGATCTCCTGCAGGCATACTTAATGGCAGAAGAACACCAGAAAACTATTTGTCCTGCATATCCTTCTCAACGCAAATTGCTTAACATTAGCTCTTGGGAGCTGATCATTTTTTTAATCATGAGGAGTTGCAGCCCAGCTTTAAATAACAGGGGAGCCATTCACATTGACATTTAATTCTATTTTGACAATCCACTAAAGGAGATTGCGGCTCCATTGCTGCGACTGCTCAGTCTTCATTAACACATTCTATACTTTCTATATTTTATACAAGCAGTGCTAATTTGCAGGCAGCTGGAGAATAACGCGCATCGCCTTGTTATCCTTGTCTTGTCATTCAGCAGAATAACGAGTCATTTTTAGGTTACTCATTCAGGTCTTGAGCCAGTATTTAAATAAATAAATTGTGGTGTTAAGTCCTCTTTGCTTTTAAAATGTTTTAAACCTGAAATTGTATAAAGATTTGTGCCACTTAGACTGCAAGTTTAATAGAGTTACTGAAAGAAGATACAGGGGAAACAGAACTTTAAGGGTCCAATAAGGAGAACGTACACAATAACAGCTACTCATAGGCACAGCTTAGAATATGGGTCTCCAGACTTTTAACACCAAAGTTAAACTGATCTAGTCGTTATTTTTCATAATATTTAAATCTTTGGTTGTTTAGGTTGATTGTAGGTAATGTTTATCACGTCTGCTTGTAGCTTGAGAACTACAGACTTCTGTTACCTGGTGAGGTGAGCAGAGCCCTGGTCTCACCATTACTAGTCAACTACACACCAGAGGCGCATTCAATACCTCAGCCGCTGCAAGTGCTAAGTTAGCAACTTGCCATTGAACGCCGTTCTGACGCTCAGCACTGCTAACTTAGCACTTGCAGCGACCCGAGGAGATGCTGCGAGTAGCTGAGTGTGACGTATTAAAGATGGCCGCCGCCATGAAGCAAGTAACAATTCCGTACGGCAATGTTAATTTTGAGGTTTTTGTTCACCAAAGCACAAAATATTTATTTATTATTTACCCCTGCACATACATATATTACAGTTCAATTTATATTTTGTTTCAGAAGTAAACGTAACGTTTATTCAATAAAAACTATCATTTGTGGTGTGTGCATACAAAATGGAATTGTGCTGGCTGCTTTTCTTTATCATATTTTGTCCGAGTCATACGAAAAACAATCTGAATCTTTCATTAAGAAATTGTCGCCCATTTTGGATTCGGAATTCGAATCCAAAGCGTTCAATGACACTGCTGCAGCAAACTGAATTGCTGCACTGCAGCAATTCAGCAGCTGATGAGGTATTGAACGGGGCTCGACACAGCAATCGTATGAGACTGGGGAAAACCCATCCTATAGAAGACAGGGGACACTGGCACTCAGAAAGGTAAATATGACTTTAACCCCTTCACTATCATGATTCACTACCATGACCTATTTGGCTGTATTGTGATTTCAATCAGTTAGAAAAGAAAAATAAGAACACTCCTGTCTTAAGAAAGGATATTAAATGTGCTGACGGGCAACTAAATTAATAAGGGGAATGGAAGGTTTTAAGTTAGAGAAACGGCGCCTTAGAGGGGATCTGATAACTTTATATAAATATATACGGGGCCATTAGAAACCATTGTCTGGAAACCTATTCATTAATAGGACTATACACCGGACACAAGGTCACCCATTTAGACTGGACGTAAGTAAATTCAGCCTAAAGCATAGAAAGTGTTTTTATTTATATATAGTGAGAATAAAGCTGTGGAATTCTCTGCCTGTTGAGGTGGTTGGGTCAGAGTCTATACAGACTTTTAAACAATGTCTGGATGACTTCCTGCAAAAACAGAATATTAAGGTTTTTAATATTTAATATGTGATAATTACTGCTTGATCCATGGAGAAATCTGACTGCCATTCAGGGGTCAAGAAGGAATTCTCTCCCCGTTTGTTGCATACTGGCGAGCGCTTCAGACTAGTTTTTTTTTTGCCTTTTGGATCAACCGCAGTAGGTGGCGTGGGGAAGGCTGAACTCGAAGGATGCACGCCTTTTTTTTTTCAGTCTTTGTAACTATGTAGTTCTAAAACATAAGCCCTCACTGAGTAATGTGGTAAGTATAATAAATTTGAAATAGTTTGTATTGGTAAATAGGAAAATAATGCTATGTTAAAAGAATGTCAAAATTGTTTGAGCTATATTATGTGGCTCTGAAATGTAGAATTATGTCACACAAAGGACTCTATTCTAGGCAGGTCGTTTGTATTTGTAAAAGACCCGGTAAATTATTGAGGGTCCACTCGCAAAGATTTGTTCTTCAAATGTCTGACTTAAAAAGTACATTAAGAGCCTGTTAAGACCTGCCAAATCTAAGACCAGAAGAGAAAGTGTGTCTGCCGAGGGGGTATTGACCATGGCACGATTCGCATCATTGCCTTCATGGCTATGTCTCAAAGGAGGTGTTACATCAGGGCATTTCGAGCAGGGTGAACACCTACCCTGTCAAGTAGCCAATCAGGGCTGCTTATACATTGCATGTAGTGCTCACGTTTTGGCATCAAAAGTCCTGATTTTAACCATTTAATCACCCCAAAGGTCATTAAACAGTTGTTTATTGTGTATTTTCCCTCCAGAATACCAAGTGACAGCCTAGGGCTGTTAGAGGTTCGGGCAGAAGGAGGGAAAACCGTGTGTCATGTAGGGAAATGTGTGACTTGGCAGGTATGACTGGTACATTAAGTGACTTTGCAATAGACAAATATCTGCCCCTTCCCGCAGTATAGGTTGTAACCTGCTACAGGATAAGCAAGACATTATTTAGGAGCTCCCGCTCAACAAAGGCTGCTAATGGAAATTCGGCTTCTTTTCAGCTTCCTTATAAAGGTATGCTTATTTTGCTGAACCATAGAAGTTTTAATAAAGATGTTTATGTTACTGAATTTCACAGCAATGAAACCTACACTGGTGTAGGAGTATTAAAGTGGAAAATTAAGTCTATTGGAGTACAAATTCTCATTTTGATGTTTTGTAAACTCAAGAACGGTTTCATAATATCAATATTCCATTTTTTGACATCTGAACGGTGTTTATAAGCTCTGGAACAAAGCCATAAAAAGTACGACTACAAGCTTCCTAATGCAGAAATCCACTGCGGGCACAACACAGACAGTATTTTACACAGATGCAGTCAGGTGGTATGAGCAAGCATACAATCAAATAACTACACAACCAGGGGCCCTGACTGACTATGGATAAGGACACCGGCTAATTGATTCATGCAAAGCGGTAGATTATCAGGTTCACAAAAGATTGCAGTCCTCTAATCACTGACTAGTAGGGGATATAGCTGATGGTGTCCGGGTGCTATTCCTGCTTGAAAGGCTTGCTTCAGATGGGTTGTGTTGGATTGGGATGTGGACCTGGCTGCTCGGGGTCTCCTGGCATGGCCAGGCTGATAGTTACTTCCGAACCCCATCCCAATTTTTCTTTGTGTCGTTTGTTTCGCAAATTGTTTACTCTTTCTCCCTAACTTCTCTTCCTTTCATTCTTTTTTCTACCTTTTCTGTGCTTCTGCCCATCAACTCTTTTTTTACTTTTTAAAATACCTTCCTCCTCTCCAACCTCCCATGTGCTTCCAACTCCTGATGGCCCGCCCTTCCGGATACCCCTGTTTTTAACACTTATGCCCATACTTGCTCGGCAGTGAGAGCATGTAGGGGAGCTGTTGTATGTTTGGGCAGATGCGAGGCAAACTTTGGTGTCCCTGACATGTTTTCTTGTGTTTTATTGCCTTGCTGTGCATATCTCTCTGTACTGTAGCGTTTAAAAATAATTAATAAAAGTGCTGATAAAACGTATGCTATTTCCAATAAATTAGATAAATCTCAACACATTAAGCCAATGATCATAAATGTCCAGGTTTATTCCATACTTAGTATTAAAAGTAAAGGATGCGTGCTTTATTGAGGCAAAATATAAATACTACAAGAAAACAAATGTAATTCTTGTGCGAACGTTCTCAAAGAAGAATGCATTAAATATATACAGTATGTACTGCTAATCACATGCTATTCTGTCATTTTTATGGCATTCTCATAGGTTTAGAAGTCAGATAAATGTGCATCTGTTAAGACACCTGGAGGCACCCCTTCTTCTCAGAGAGGCATCGGTATGTGTAGAATCATGTTCACAACGTCTGGAAAGAGAACGATCACATCTGCCAGGAGATGAGGTCACTTTCCTCCTCTCCCACATCTGGATGGCTTTGATGCACCGTTCAAACTTTTAGCATATAAAACGCATCATCATTTTATTTGTGATCCTCTAAATCCTTTCAATGATGATGGGTCAGATGCTCTCCATATACCTGCTGTGACGCAAACATCTACTGGTCTTGGAAAGGGCTTCTGTAGTGGGTACAGGTTATTGCCTTGTGGTTTTAATGTTTTTTACTCTGGATCGGAGTAGACAACAGGTAATCCTTTTTTTGATGTAGGCTCTCTTAATTGCCCAGGATTTTACATGCATATAGATTCGGCTATGATTTCAAAGTACATGTCGAGTATCTTTTCATTGGAATTCCACAATATTCACAAATCTGAAATTTTAAGTGCCAAAATGGCACCAAAAGTGGAAATTCCAAACCTGAGCTTGTGACAGGCACAGCATTTTGTATTAAATGATGCTATGTGTATAAGGTGTACATAAATTAAATTTGTGTTTAGACTTGAGCCCCAAGATATTCCATTAATACATGCAAATATTTAAAAAAAAACAGAAATCCAAAACACTTCTAGATCCAAACATTTCAGCAAAGAGATAGTCAACCTGTAGTATTTGTTACATAAACTATAAGCCAGAAAAAAAATGTGATCCCATACAAATGATAAAAAAAACCTGAACATTATGGATGGAAGAATCATTTCTTATGTGTACAGGAATCTTCAAATATACTTATCACTTTTTTTTGTTGTTTTGGAGAAGAAATTGTTCTGTAGTCTCAAATCCCAAGGACAATTGATGTGCAAAATTCTTACAAGATTTATTGGGATTTTTAAAGATTTGTTTTTTTTTCCCTTGTAATTCAGGTTTATTGAAAAGGCTCATAAACACAAATAAGGTGAATGCATGTGCAAAAGAGAAAGAAAAATAAGGGGATCGACAGAAAAAAAATAAAGTTTAAGGCTAGGGTCAGACGAACGCATTTTCGCGTTGTCTGTGAAAAAGTGCGTTCGAACGAATGGACGCATTTTTTCACGGAGTACGCGATAGCGGTCATACGATGCGCATTTGCGTTCGTGATTTTGTATGGATCATCAATAAAACACTTTTTGCATCTGGACGTTATGTTGGCCGGACATTAGCAGCGTCTGACATCTCCAAATCACGCACACACGCCGCTAGCGGACGCAGCGCACTCTGTACGACCGTACTAGCGGTTTGACGTTCTCAACAAAATGCGTTCGTTTGCCACTTGCGTTGCGCAGCCGGACTTTCGTGCGACCGTACTTCGTATATTGGCCGTCATTGCCCGTCATTTGCTGCTAGTGCGGCCGTAATTAAGTGCGCCAGAACGCACGTTTAAAGTGCGCTAGTCTGACCCCAGCCTTACAAGGTGGCTATAACGTACCATTTCTCCATAAACATACTAGCCCTGGCATGCAGGAAATTTGACACCCCAGTACTACCACCCATCCCCCAGCCAGTATAATAAGCCATATCCATAATATCAAAATGAGAACTCAATGTTTTTTTTCTTCCTTCATAAAACAGGGAAAGTAATTGGGAGCATGGAATGCAGTGGAGGACCTCAGAAAAGAGGACCTTGAGTAAGAATCTGTTATGGTGACAGGATGGTCAATACAGAATAGATGCAGGATTGTGCAGTATGCACATCAGTATATTGCAGGGACACAATGATAGTGTGACATGCCTGTCATCATGTGTATTACAAATGGGGCAGTATGTAGGTAGAGAAGGGTATGAGTAAGGTCACTAAAAATATATGACCAGTTTATTTATTAAAAGAAAAACTGAATAAATTCAGCCAATCCTATCCTGAGCGTGAGATCCCACCTGCTCTCATGTTTACACCATCCATGGTTGGGAGGATATATAGGACTCTTCTAGTCTGATTTTTCTTATTAATCTCCTCTCATATTCTAGATGAGGCAGGTTGCCCACCCCCCTCTACCTTTTTAGGTCTGAATTGTCTGCCATAAAGCCCTAATGAAGCTTTATGCCCTCATCCATAAGATCCTGCAAAACTATACCCTAAACTGTAAAAAAAAAATCTGTAACTTCTCTTAATAGTACAGGCATCCCCTAATTGTTTGACACCTTTAATACCATCACCACAGAGCAACAAATTCACTTTTCTGAGGGGGAAAAAAAGCTACCATTGGCATATTAATGTTATCTTGTGAATGTGGTGGTTTTCCCAGAAATTAACTTGTATAAATTCAAAATTAAGACCACCAAATATCAGCCAAAACGCAATTAATAACCTTAAGCTATGTTACACCTTTCATGTCTGCTGCAAAACCTTCATTTTCATAAGCACTTTGCCTGCCTCTGACTAAAAGCACCATTTTCATAGCTGCAGTTAAAGGTAGAAGCCGCACAAAACGCTTCACATTAGCATTCCTGGCTCACGGGCAATGACATATTCAGGGTTTCTGAAGACCTAGGCCTGACAAACTCTCCTTCTATACACCATTTCCACATCCTGCCTAGTGTGTCATATCCCTTTACTGTGAGTGAGCACACACACTTCATGTCACATCCCTTACTGGGCCACACCCTGCCTGTCACATCCCATCCTGTAGCCACACCCTGCCTGTCACAGTCACATCCCATCCTGTAGCCACACCCTCACTATCAAAATTCCATCCCATCCTGTAGCCACACCCTGCTGCAGCCTGTGTTCTGACTAGCAGGGGGTGGGGGGGGGGAAGAGAGTGCTAGCTCTTGAGCTGTACGGCAGGTGGAGATTGTGAGCAGAGGGCAGCCTGCCACCCCCCTCATCTCTCCTAAATTTAGAATCCGATCGTGAGATTCAGAAGCGAGCATCGGTCTGGCCCCGCCCCCTGTCTGGCTGATGAGTCTCACTATCTGATAGAACACCACCATTCACCATCAGAGCATTTCAGCCACTGCTGGACTCAGGGGCCCAGGCCCTCCATGTTTCCAGGAATTTAGGAAAATGCCATGCATAAGGAAGCAATGCCTCAGCCTGTCCCATAGCCTGTCACTTCCATAGGCAGGGGCAGACAGGGAGAGTGAGCTCCATAGTGATAAGGCCTTCCTTTTTCACCATCCCTTCTCAGTGAATTAACCCCCTTCAGCCCTGCAGTGCACTCTTCAGGGATTGCCACTCTTCATAGGAAAGAGATGGGATTGCTCAATCAGCACCAAGTGAAAGCTTTTGAGTTCTGGCTGCAGGCAGTCATGCAGGGGTCTTCCAAAAAAAAATAAACCTTTTATTTATTTTAAATTACACTTTCTGTGAATGCTTTCCCCCTAGAAATAGGTTTTGGAGTTACAAAATCAAATACCATGAAAATTATCCCTAGTCATCCTGCATCAAATATAGCGTCCTGTGAAACACTCATACACAACGCACATTACTGTGAGTTTTAGGCTGGGGTCAGACAGGCGTCTTTGAAGAGCAGAAGGAATGTCTGTGAGAGTGGACGTTCTTTCCACTCGACGCCCGTCTGGCCACCTCGCTGAGCGCACTCAGTGCGCAATATTTCTATGGAGGATCGCACTTTGCAGCCCCGTCAACGCGCGTCCTAGCATCTGGGGGACATTGATAACCGACGCTTGTTGCGCTGCGACGGACGCCAGTAAGCACATCAGTACAGGCGCTCGTCTGACGCCAGCCTTATTGCTTTGAAGCTCTGTAGTACGCTCATTCACACAGCACATTACTGTGAGTTATATTGCTGTAAAGCTTTGTGATACGCTCATACACACCGCACAGTGCTGTGAGTTATATTGCTGTGAAGCTTTGTGATATGCTCATACACACTGCACATTACTGTGAGTTTTATTGCTTTGAAGCTCCGTGATACGCTCATACTCACTGCACATTACTGTGAGTTATATGGCTGTGAAGTTTTGTGATACACTCATACACAACACACATTACTGTGAGTTTTATTGCTATAGAGCTCTGATACACTCACACACACCGCACATTACAATGAGTTTTATTGCTTTGAAGCTCCGTGATGCGCTCATACACATCGCACATTACTGTGAGTTATATTGCTATGAAGCTTTGTGATACTTGTACACTTTGTGATGTTTGTAAACTGCACATTTCGTGAGTTTCATTGCTGTGGAAGTCTGTGATACGCTCTCTAGCACTGAATATAGCCCTCAACTTGACCCCTTATTAACGGCATGTAAAATTATTTTTCCGCTTTCTTATCATATGTAGTTATATACAGTATTGACTATTCTTTAAAAAAATCTGAAACCGAGACCTTGTTACTGAATCTCTAACAAGTAAATACACAATTTTAACCAAAATAAGAAAAATAAAATTAGAATTTCATTAAAATAGGGCTAAGTCTAAAACACTGTACTTGCTCCCAGCGTGGGGAATGATAAGACGAGTAATGTCAGCAACGTTTTTCAATTTATACTTGAAAATTGAACAATGTCACAGCCTTAAGAAAAAAAAGGAAATGAAAATATTTTTTCATGTTTTTTTTTTTTTTACATTTTACATGGACATGTTTGGTGTCATTGGAAAGGTTAGACTCTCACCTGTCCAATGCTGACTCATTTGGTCCTGTGGGGTGTATATAATGGAGATACAGAGGTCAATAGTAGCCCGCCTCTCCTCCCAACGTTGAATCAGCTTCCAATTAAGGCTAGGGTCAGACTGAGGCAGTGCGAACGCGCGTTCTGGCGCACTTAATCACGGCCGCACTAGCAGCAGATGCCGGGCAATGACGGCCAATATACGAAGTACGGTCGCACAAAAGTCCGGCTGCGCAACGCAAGTGGAAAATGAACGCATTTTTTCGAGAACGTGAAACCACTAGTACTGACGTACAGAGTGCGCTGCGTCCGCTAGCGGCGTGTGTGTGTGATTGGGAGATGTCAGACGCTGCTAATGTCCGGCCAACATAACGTCCAGACACAACAAGTGTTTTATTGATGATCCGTACAAAATCACGGATGAAACTGCGCATCGTATGACCGCTATTGCGTATTCCGTGAAAAAATACGTCCATTCTTCGAACACACATTTTCACGGACAACGTGAAAAATGCGTTAGTCTGACCCTAGCCTTAGCGGTACAGTGTATAATTATACGCTGTGTAATCTCCTCCATACTTGCTCCCAACTTGGGAAATTAGTAGGTGGGTCAACGCAGTGGCATTGTTTGCATTACAAGTAAAAGCTAACAATACCGCTTTTTACACATTACATTTTCATGTTTGGTATCAAATCTGGTCTTTCCAGTGACACCTCATTTGACCTGATTTGACACCTCACTTTATTGAGTTTAACAAAATTACAGCATTGTATGTGAGAGCACTGTGTAACGCTTATAAAATTTGAAAAGACATTTTTCAATATTATTTTTACTGATACCCAAATTATTATTCTTATTATTATTCTTTATTTATAAAGCACCAGCATATTCCGCAGCGCTGTACAATAGGCACAGTATAGACAGGGTTACAATACATTGAACAACATTTGACAAACAGTACAGGAGGAGATGAGGGCCCTATTCCCGTAGGAACTCACAATCTAGGAGGGTTGGGGTTGGAAACAGGAGGAGAGGACTAGGTGATAGACATGTGCATTCGTTTTAGTACTAAAACGATTTAGTCCGAATTTTGGGATAATTTAGTTTTAGTATGACTCAAGAGAAACGAAACTGCTCAGTACAAAAACGAAAGAAACTAAAATAAAATGCACTACATTTTAGTTTCAGTCCTTTTTGTGATATTACATTGATGAGTGAAGGAGACCAGTAATGAAGTGCAACATCGCAAAGCTATAGAAAAGGTTTGTATGCGTAATCCTTCCTGACCCCTACCCGAAAATCTGACAGTGATAGAGCTCCAGAATACTCACTCGCAGCACAGCCAGCCAGCACAGGAGAGGAAACCTTTACTTAACCCTTGCATGTCTATGAGGCAGACAAGATCATAAAAGCAGCTGGAGAAGGAAAACATTCAAATAAATCACACTGAAAGCTAATGACAGAGGAGGGCTGGATAGTAAAAAACCCTTTATAACAAGCAGCGCTGGGAGAAGAGAGGGACTTTATAAAACGTGTGTTATCTCCCCTCCTGCTCTGCATAATAGGGGATTAGGTCTGATACATTTTATATAATCCAGGAGCACTATCCCCCTTTCCTCATCTATAATACACATTTAATATAAAGTCCCTCTCCTCTCCCAGTGCTGCTTGTTATAAAGTTTTTTTTTTACGTCTGATACATTTAGTATCCAGCTCTCACAGTTACTCTGTCATTATGAGCCTTCAGTGTGATTTATTTGAATGTTTTCCCTAGATTTGAAGTGCTTTATTTTATTATAAAAATAAATTTGCACCAGTCATCTCTTCTCTGAGCTTTCAGACCGATTTACGTTAATATTTTCCCTCTCCCCTGCTTTTATATCCTGTGTCTCCCCCACAGAGATACAAAGTTTAAGTAAAAGTTCCCTCTCCTGTGCTGGATAAGCATTGTATTCCGAAGTTCTGCACCCTCCACATGCCAATGCAGTAGGATGTTCTATACAGAGAGGGGCATTAATTAATGCAGGTGGATGTTGTATACATTATACAGAGAGGGGTATTAATTAATGCAGGAGGAAGTTCTATACATTATACAGAGACCAGCCTTTTTTTTTAGCCCTTTAAATCCAGCGGCTGTGAGCACTGAGATCGGCTGCTTGTTATATTATCTCTCAGTACAATGTATCAGGCTCAGATGTTACAGTAACTGACTGTAACAACGCTCAGAGTTTCAGTAAAATAAGGAAATAATATTGTTCTAACCTCTTATATATAAATATATTATTTTCTAGTTTTACTGAAACTCTGAGCACTGTGATGAGCAGCAGTCAGTTACTGTAACAGCTTTGCCTGGCACATTGTGCTGAGAGTGAGTGATACTGTAACAAGCAGCGATCTCAGCCCTCTGAGGAGCCACTACAATAGTAATTGTATCCGCTGGTTTTCGGATGAATGAAATTAGTTTTCATACTAAAGAACTGAAAACAAATTTCTTTAGCAACTAAATAAATTGCATTTTAGGACTAATCCATTAGTTCAAAACGAAATTTTGTGCTGTGCACATGTCTACTAGGTGAGAGTAAAGTAAATGTATTAAGATACAATGCTGAAAGTGCTGGTGAGTAAGGCTGGGGTCAGATGAACGCAGTGTGAACGTGCTTTTAGCCGCACTGTATTATGGCCATGGTAGCAGCAAATGACGGCCAACATACAAAGTACAGCTGCACAATGCAAGCGGCAAACAAACGCATTTTTGCAAGAACGTCGAACCGCTAGTATTGACGCACAGAGATTGTGCTGCGTCGGCATAGCGGCGTGTGTGCGTGATTAGGAGACGTCAGACGCTGCACATGTCCAGCCAACATCACGTCCATTTGTTTATTTATAGCTCCGTCAAAACTCACGGACGTAATTGCGCACCGTGTGACCACTTTCGCGTCTTCTGTCAAAAAGTGTGTCCATGCGTCCGGAAGCACTTTTTGACGGAAGACGCGAAAAATGCGTTGGTCGGACCCTAGCCTCAGAGGATAGCAAGGGTGATTATGATATTCTGTGCAGGACGGAATTCGGTATATGATTTTGGTCCCATATACTCGATGGAAATTCTGTGACGGTTTGGGTCAGGTTTTCCCCCTCCACACTGTGGGGCTTTGTATTCAGGTGCCAGGAAAGATTTAATAAGGTTGGGGTGGATCAAGGAGGGGCATCTCCAAAATAACTCCTTCCGTGGGTACAAGGAACTTACTCTTGGCTTACGGGTGTATGTTCCACTGAGATGCCAGGTGTGGCAATAAGGCACTATAGGTTCACGAAAAGCTTTTTTTATAAATACATATTTAAATTGGTTACTCATTACACAATATTTTCTGATTCCTGTGTAGTCTTTGTCTTTTTCCAAACATGTTCAGTAGCATACCTTGCTCATAATTCTGCATTTATGTGAACGAGGCAGTTTCAAGGTCAGAAAGAAGTATCCCTGGATACTCTTCGGGCCAAATTACAATCTAGGTGCTAACGATAACGCTAACCTGCGTTTTTTCTCCCTCGCGCCCCTGTTTTAACGTCAGGAATGTAATTTAGCCCCACATGTTTACCAATCTTTCCACTTTTCTGTGCCTAGAACATACGGAAAAAAAGCTCTCAGCTCTCATGATGTAGGACACTCCAAAGGGACATTGCCAGCTGGGAGTAAGTTGTAAGGCCCCTGCAATGCACACTACATACAGGTTACCTCACAGTTATCTCATGGCATAACCTTCCTGCAAAAGCAACAAGCTGTGGAATACTTATATATCACCGGAGTCTGGTATATTGGATATTCTTGGATATATTGGAAAAAAATTACATTTGCCACCCACGATACTGGGATGGGATTGAAAATCATGAATTGGTTATTTGCTTCTGTATTTCTACTGTACAAAGGGCTTGGACACGAGTATTATTTATTTATAAAGTATTTTACCCGGAAGGATATATTGAGATTTCTCTCGTTTTAAAGTATTCCCTTGGTTCAAGAACATGGATGTTTTACAGTAGGTACCAAAATTCAAAGTAGTAAATGCACAATATTCAAAACAAAACACAAATAATACAGCTTTACACAGAAAATACATACAGTCAGGTCCAGAAATATTGGGACAACGATACAATTCTAACATCTTTGGCTCTATACACCACCACAGTGGAGGGGAATGAAACAAACACAATGTGCTTTAACTGCAGACTGTCAGCTTTAATTTGAGGGTATGTACATCCAACTCCGGTGAACGGTGTAGGACTTACAGCAGTTTGCAGATGTGCCTCCCACTTGTTAAGGGACCAAAAGTAATGGGACAGAATAATAATCATAAATCAAACTTTCCCTTCTTAATACTTGGTTGCAAATCCTTTGAAGTCAATCACAGCCTGACGTCTGGAACGCATAGACATCACCAGACGCTGGGTTTCATCCCTGGTGATGCTCTGCCAGGCCTCTACTGCAACTGTCTTCAGTTCCTGCTTGTTCTTGGGGCATTTTCCCTTCAGTTTTGTCTTCAGCAAGTGAAATGCATGCTCAATGGGATTCAGGTCAAGTGATTGACTTGGCCATTGCATAACATTCCACCTCTGTCCCTTCAAAAACTCTTTGGTTGCTTGTGCAGTGTGCTTTGGGTCATTGCCCATCTGCACTGTGAAGCGCCGTCCAATGAGTTCTGCAGCATTTGGCTGAATGTGAGCAGATAATATTGCCCGAAACACTTCAGAATTCATCCTGCTGCTTTTGTCAGCAGTCACATCACCAATAAATACAAGAGATCCAGTTCCATTGGCAGTCATACATGCCCACGCCATGACACTACCACCACCATGCTTCACTGATGAGGTGGTATGCTTAGGATCATGAGCAGTTCCTTTCCTTCTCCATAGTCTTCTCTTCCTATTACTCTGGTACAAGTTGATACTGGTCTCACCTGTCCATAGGATCTTGTTCCAGAACTGTGAAGGCTTTGTTAGGTGTTGTTTGGCAAATTCTAATCTGGCCGTCCTGTTTTTGAGGCTCACTAATGGATTACATCTTGTGGTGAACCCTCTGTATTCACTCTGGTGAAGTCTTCTCTTGATTGTTGACTTTGACACACATACACCTACCTCTAGGAGAGTGTTTTTGATCTGGCCAACTGTTGTGAAGAGTGTTTTCTTCACCAGGGAAAGAATTCTTCGGTCATCCACCACAGTTGTTTTCCGTGGTCTCCCGGGTCTTTTGGTGTTGCTGAGCTCACGGTGCGTTCCTTCTTTTTGAGAATGTTCCAAACAGTTGTTTTGGCCACGCCTAATGTTCTTGCTATCTCTCTGATGGGTTTGTTTTGTTTCTTCAGCCTAATGATGGCTTGCTTCACTGATAGTGACAGCTCTTTGAATCTCATCTTGAGAATTGACAGCAACAGATTCCAAATGCAAATAGCACACTTGAAATGATCTCTGGGCATTTTATCTGCACATTGTAATTGAGGTAATGAGGGAATATCACACACCTGGCCATGGAACATCTGAGAAGCCAATTGTCCCATTACTTTTGGTCCCTTAACAAGTGAGAGGCACATCTGCAAACTGCTGTAAGTCCTACACCGTTCACCTGAGTTGGATGTACATACCCTCAAATTAAAGCTGACAGTCTGCAGTTAAAGCACATTGTGTTTGTTTCATTCCAACTCCATTGTGGTGGTGTATAGAGCCAAAGATGTTAGAATTGTGTCGATGTCCCAATATTTCTGGACCTGACTGTATGTATTTTCTGTGTAAAGCTGTATTATTTGTGTTTTGTTTTGAATATTGTGCATTTACTACTTTGAATTGTGTCGATGTCCCAATATTTCTGGACCTGACTGTATGTACAGTGGCAAGAAAAAGTATGTGAACCCTTTGGGATTACGTGGAGTTTTTCATGAATTGGTCATAAAATGTGCTCTGATCTTCATCTAAGTCCAACAATTTGAAAAACACAGTCTGCTTAAAATAATACAACACAAACATTATATGTTTTCATGTTTTTATTGAACAGAACATGTAAACATTCACAGTGCAGGGTGCTAAAAGTATGTGAACCTTTGGACTTAATAACTGGTTGACCCTCCATTGGCAGCAATAACCTCAACCAAACGTTTCCTGTAGTTGCAGATCAGACCTGCACAACGATCTGGAGTAATTTTGGACCACTCCTCTTCACAAAACTGTTTCAGTGTAGCAAATTCTTGAGATGTCTGGTGTGAATTGCTCTCTTAAGGTCATGCCACAGCATTTCAATCGGGTTGAGGTCAGGACTCTGACTGGGCCACTCCAGAAGGCGTATTTTGTTTTGTTGAAGCCATTTTTTTTGTTGAATTACTTGTATGCTTTGGGTCATTGTACGGGTTGCATCACCCATCCTCTGCGGAGCTTCAGTTGGCAGACAGATGGTATTACGTTTTCTGCAAAATGTCTTGATAAATTCTGGAATTAATTTTTCCATCAATGACAACAATCCGTCCAGGCCCTGAGGCAGCAAAGCAGCCCCAAACCATGATGCTCCCTCCGCCATGTTTTACAGTGGGGATTAGGTTTTGATGTTGGTGTGCTGTACCTTTTTTTCTCCACACATACAGGGTTATTCAGAGAGCGTGAAAAGCTGGAGAATGACTGGAGAATGAAAAATTGTAGGTCAAAATAGCCGATTTGGAAAGTGAGATAAAAGGGAGAATTTTTCTGGTTTGGCCTAGAATTTTTCATTCTCCAGTCATTCTCCAGTTATTCTCCTGCTTTTCACGCTCTCTGAATAACCCTGATAGTGTTGTGTGTTTTTTCCAAACAACTCAATTTTGGTTTCATCTGTCCACAGAATATTTTGCCAGTAGTGCTGTGGAACATCCAGGTGCTCTTTTGCAAACTTCAAACGTGCTGCAATATTCTTTTTGAACAGCAATGGCTTCCTCCGTGGTGTCCTCCCATGTACTCCATTCTTGTTTAATGTTTTCCTTATTGTAGATGTGCCAACAAAAATGTTAGCATGTGCCAGAGATTTCTGTAAGTCTTTAGCTGACACTCTAGGATTCTCTTTACCCCATTAAGCATTCTGCGCTGTGCTCTTGCAGTGATCTTTACAGGACGACCACGCCTAGGGAGAGTAGCAACAGTGCTGAACTTTCTCCATTTGTAGACAGTCTGTCTTACCGTGGACACATGAACATCAAGGCTTTTGGAGATACTTTTGTAACCCTTTCCAGCTTCATGCAAGTCAACAATTCTTGATCGTAGGTCTTCTGAGAGCTCTTTTCTGCAAGGCATGATTCACATCAGGCAGTGCTTCTTGAAACCAGTAAACCCAAAACTGGTGTGTGTTTTTAAAGGGCAGGACCGCTTTCAGCAACACATCCAATAATATCACACTGATTGGACTCAAGGTTGGCTCACTCCTGACTCCAATTAGCTCTTGGAGAAGTCATTAGGCTAGGGGTTCACATACTTTTTCCACCCTGCACTGTGAATGTTACATGTTCTGTTCAATAAACACATGAAAACATGTAATGTTTGTGTTGTATTATTTTAAGCAGACTGTGTTTTTCAAATTGTTGTGACTTAGATGAAGATCAGAGCACATTTTATGACCAATTCATGCAAAACTCCACGTAATGTAAGAAATATACTCAGTATGTTACAGCGTGGACACTGAAGGCCCTTTCACCTGGTGTGAGCTAAACCTAGCGTCAGCATGTTTTCGCGTTAGCACCAGGCAAAATAAGTCTAGCTAGACTAGCGCCTGATCAACAGATCGTTTGCCTCTTGCTAGAAATGGGAAAAATCACTTAGCGCTTGGTAATTAGTGATTCGTAGCGCGGGCTTACTGTACTTAACGCATCCTATATTTAACATAGTGAGCACTAGAGAGGACTTGTGCTATTGTAACCAACTGATCATCTGGTGCCAGTGCTTAGTCTTTTACGAGTGCTAAAAGCTAAATTTTACTGCTGCTCAACCCTGGTGTTAACTGACGAAAAAGGGAAAAAAAGTTAAGGGCCACACATTAAGGGCCACATTACATTCCTAGCAGTAAAAGGGGGCGCTAGGAGGAAAAACTGTGCTCGCAGTTTTCCCCCTAGTACGCCCGTTTTACCGCTAGATTACAATGCAGGTGCAAAAAATGCTGCCTGCATTGTTACGCGTGTAAACCCTCAGGATGCGCGCAGCAGTGTTAAGCGCAGCTGCACGCATCCTCTCAATGGAGTCCATAGTCCAATTTATTTGTCTAAGCAGTCTTTGTGTTAAATAACATTTTTCTTAGTTTAAAATTTATATGCACATAGATCTATGCAAGTATATCTATGTTATTTACGAAAATATATTTTTATAATCAATATAGATTCTATTATTTAGTAGCACAGCTATAATAGTAACTCCAATATATATTTTGAAGTATATTATAGCTATGTAAGCAGTATACTGAAGAATAGAAGTATTTTCTGCTGAACTTTTTAAAAATAGAAGTATTTTCTGCTTAACTGTAAAGGAATGTTAATTGATAAAGAAGTACTTTTAGTAAAATCCTTGAAATGGATAGAATTGAAGAAATAAAATTAAATCAAATATGACAACCAGAGACGCACTGTCTGGTGTGAATTTGAGGGTCTTTTGTTCAAAATAAGATATGGAGATTAACCTATGCCCTGTGATAAGGAATTTAAAATCAATTTGTGATATATTAATTTGAAAAGCAATACTGCCATCTTCTGGTGTAGTATAGGTTGACAGTTTTCTGGAATTCCTATAGACGTGCACTAAGAGACATTATGCAAAGTAGAGAGGTACGTAATAAATGACGTGGAATTCCTCTATAACTAAACAGAACACAGTGAGTGGAGGGCATTCATTCATCCAGTCATTCAGACCATCACTTCTCCCTCTCGGGATTTCAAATTTCTTACTCTTATGCATTGACTCATCTATATCACTCATCACAAGAGCATGCTCAAAAAGATGCTAAAAGAAACAAAGATGCTAAAAGATAATATTTTATAAATACTCTCACATATTCTCCAAAATACATTATATCCAAAGAACTTATTGCTGCTGTAAATCAGAAACGCTGAATCCAGATCTTGGACAGGTAATGTATGGAAAGCAAATAGTGGGATTAATGTAAGAGATATATACAGTGGCAAGAAAAAGTATGTGAACCCTTTGGGATTACGTGGAGTTTTGCATGAATTGGTCATAAAATGTGCTCTGATCTTCATCTAAATCACAACAATTTGAAAAACACAGTCTGCTTAAAATAATACAACACAAACATTATATGTTTTCATGTGTTTATTGAACATAACATGTAAACATTCACAGTGCAGGGTGGAAAAAGTATGTGAACCCCTAGCCTAATGACTTCTTCAAGAGCTAATTGGAGCCAGGAGTGAGCCAACCTTGAGTCCAATCATTGTGATATTATTGGATGTGTTGCTGAAAGCTGTCCTGCCCTTTAAAAACACACACCAGTTTTGGGTTTACTGGTTTCAAGAAGGACTGTCTGATGTGAACCATGCCTCGCAGAAAAGAGCTCTCAGAAGACCTACAATCAAGAATTGTTGACTTGCATGAAGCTGGAAAGGGTTACAAAAGTATCTCCAAAAGCCTTGATGTTCATGTGTCCACGATAAGACAGACTGTCTACAAATGGAGAAAGTTCAGCGCTGTTGCTACTCTCCCTAGGTGTGGTCGTCCTGTAAAGATGACTGCAAGAGCACAGCGCAGAATGCTTAATGAGGTAAAGAAGCATCCTAGAGTGTCAGCTAAAGACTTACAGAAATCTCTGGCACATGCTAACATTTTTGTTGACATATCTACAATAAGCAAAACATTAAACAAGAATGGAGTACATGGGAGGACAGCACGGAGGAAGCCATTGCTGTCCAGAAAGAATATTGCAGCAGGTTTGAAGTTTGCAAAAGAGCACCTGGATGTTCCACAGCACTACTGGCAAAATATTCTGTGGACAGATGAAACCAAAATTGAGTTGTTTGGAAAAAACACACAACACTATGTGTGGAGAAAAAAAGGCACAGCACACCAACATCAAAACCTCATCCCCACTGTAAAACATGGCGGAGGGAGCATCATGGTTTGGGGCTGCTTTGCTGCCTCAGGGCCTGGACAGATGGTTGTCATTGATGGAAAAATGAATTCCAGAGTCTATCAAGACATTTTGCAGGAAAACGTAAGACCATCTGTCCGCCAACTGAAGCTCCGCAGAGGATGGGTGATGCAACCCGTACAATGACCCAAAGCATACAAGTAATTCAACAAAAGAATGGCTTCAGCAAAACAAAATACGCCTTCTGGAGTGGCCCAGTCAGAGTCCTGACCTCAACCCGATTGAAATGCTGTGGCATGACCTTAAGAGAGCGATTCACACCAGACATCCCAAGAATATTGCTACACTGAAACAGTTTTGTGAAGAGGAGTGGTCCAAAATTACTCCAGATCGTTGTGCAGGCCTGATCTGCAACTACAGGAAACGTTTGGTTGCTGCCAAATGTGGGTCAACCATTTATTAAGTCCAAAGGTTCACATACTTTTTCCACCCTGCACTGTGAATGTTTACATGTTCTGTTCAATAAAAACATGAAAACATATAATGTATGTGTTGTATTATTTTAAGCAGACTGTGTTTTTCAAATTGTTGTGACTTAGATGAAGATCAGAGCACATTTTATGACCAATTCATGCAAAACTGAACGTAATCCCAAAGGGTTCACATACTTTTTCTTTCCACTGTATATATAGGTGGATATATCTTGCAATGAATATAGACTGAGATTGTCTCAGATTATTGTTAGATCGGAGACTGACATTTCTAACCTGCAGTATAGAAATATGGGAAGCATCTGATATATATAGTTACATAGTTACATAGTTATATAGGCTGAAAAAAGACATGCGTCCATCGGGTTCAGCCTCTCCCACATAACCTACTGCTGTTGATCCAAAAGAAGGCAAAAAACCCAGTCTGAATGCTTGCCAATATGCAACATACTGGGAAAAAATTCCTTCTTGACCCCAGAATGGCAGTCAGATTTCTCCTTGGATCAAGAAGCTTTTACCCACATATTAAATATTATAACCCTTAATATTCTGTGTCTGCAGGAAGTCATCCAGTCGTTTTTTAAAAGTCTGTACAGACTCTGACCCAACCACCTCAACAGGCAGAGAATTCCACAGCTTTATTGTTCTCACCGTAAAATAACCCTTCCTATGCTTTAAGCTAAATTTTCTTTCTTCCAGTCTAAATGGATGACCCCTTGTCCTATGTATAGTCCTGTTAATGAATAGGTTATCAGACAATGGTTGATAATGGCCCCGTATATATTTATATAAGTTATCAGATCCCCTCTAAGGCGCCTTTTCTCTAAACTAAACAGGTTTAAGCTTGTTAGTCTTTCCTCATAACTTAACCCTTCCATCCCCCTTATTAATTTAGTTGCCCGTCTCTGCACTTTTTCTAGCGATATAATATCTTTTTTTAAGACAGGTGCCCAAAATTGCACGGCATATTCAAGGTGCGGCCTGACCATTGATTTATACAGAGGCAAAATTATGTTTTCATCCCGTGAGTGAACTCCCCTTTTAATGCATGCCAGTACTTTGCTGGCCTTGGCGGCTGCTGTTTGACATTGCACATTGTTACTTAGTTTGAAGTCTATGATTATTCCCAAATCCTTCTCCTGCTTGGATTTCCCTAACTCCGTACCATTTAGGGTATAAATTGCTTGTGTGTTCTTCACTCCAAAGTGCATAACTTTACATTTATCTAGATTAAATTTCATCTGCCATTTAAGTGCCCAGTCCCCCAATCTATCTAAATCCCTCTGCAGCGAAGTAACATCCTGCTCACATTGTATTACTTTTCCTAGCTTTGTGTCATCTGCAAACACTGATACATGACTTTCAATGCCTATCTCAAGGTCATTTATAAATAAATTGAATAGTATTGGTCCTATAACAGACCCCTGAGGGACACCACTTACCACTGGTGTCCATCTTGAAAATGTACCATTTATGACCACTCTCTGTACCCTATCTTTTAGCCAGTTTTCTATCCAAGAACAAGTATTTTCATCTAGACCATTTTTTCTTAATTTAAATAGTAACCTTTTGTGTGGAACTGTGTCGAAAGCTTTGGCAAAATCTAAGTAAATCACATCCACTGCGACCCCCTGATCTATACTTCTACTTACTTCCTCATAGAACGTAATTAGGTTAGTCTGACATGATCTGTGTTTCATGAAACCATGCTTATTTTTGCCAATTACATTATACCTCCCAATAAATTCCTGAATACTATCCCTTAGTAACCCCTCAAATACTTTCCCAGCCACAGATGTTAAGCTCACAGGTCTATAATTCCCAGGCACAAATTTTAAACCTTTCTTAAATATAGGGACCACGTCAACTTTTCTCCAATCCTCTGGTACTATTCCTGAAGAAAAGAATCTTGAAAGATTAAGAACAGAGGTTTACATATTTCAACACATAGCTCTCTTAGTACTCGCAGGGTGAATTCCATCTGGCCCTGGGGCTTTATTAACATTCACATTGTTTAATTTGTGTAAAACCTTGTCCTGAGTCAACAGTCACTTTGTATTAGTAAGTTCTTATTAATGAATTTCATGTCTCCTGTTATAGGTTTCTCTTTGATAAATACTGAAGAAAAATAATCATTTAAAATTTCTGCTTTATCCTGATCTTCAGTTAACAATAACCCTGACTCAGATTTTAGTGAACCTACATTTTCACTCTTGGGTTTTTTAGAATTTATGTACCTAAAGAATCTTTTAGGGTTGGTCTTGCTCTCTTTGGCTATTTCTTTTTCATTTTCTAGTTTAGCCCATCTAATCGCATTTTTACATGCTTTATTGGCTGCCCTATATGCTTTATAGGATGCCTCAGATTTATCAAATTTAAAAGCTTTAAATGCCTTCTTTTTATTTTTCATTTCCTTAGTTACCTTCCTACTAAGCCACATTGGTTTCAGTCTGTTTCTTTTATATTTAGTAACCAGTGGAATATATTGTGACGTGTACTTTTCTAGTGTTAGTTTAAAGATATTCCACTTATCCTCAGTGTTTTTCCCGTGAAAGAGTTTCTGCCAGTCAATGACATTGAGAGCTTCCTTTATTTTAATAAATATATATAAAAGGATATAAATTGTCCTAAAGTATTTGTTGCAACAGTATATACATAAATATATATATTAAAATTGGAAGAACTATTGTGATTGAGGTATTAAGCAGAGAGGTTATAATCTATAATTTAAAAAGCAGAAGATTAGAAGCTATATTTTTGTTATTAGGGGAGGATTCACTAAATAAGTTTTTATTACTCTAGAAATAGAATTTGTGATAGCTTCATCTTTTTGTAGATCCAGGTAGCACAAGGAGATATACATATATATCTACAAGATACTAGCTTGTTTTAAATACTGGTTTGCTGGGAATACATGTTAATTGTTTTCTTTAAGCAGGATGTTTATAAGTGAACTAACCATCTATGTATTATTTACTAACTGATTAAAAGTAAATGGTATTAATCATATATATATATATACAGTTACTAACAGGAAAATATATGTTAAAAGCTAGAGATCTGTGTGCTGATGGATGATGTTGTGGTTTATAAATCTTTGATTATATTGTGAGATTAAAATCGTTTTGCATACATAATAAATATATATATATATTAATATCTAAGCTGGTTGGTTCTATTTTTTAAAACTAAAACACGTACAATTAAAAGAATTTAGGAGAACTTCTGAGAAATACAAACGAGATAAATTTGTTGTTGTTCATATCTCGTATAGTATAAGTTTCTTACCTGATACTATCTCCGACACTATGCTTTAGGCCAGTGGCGTAGTGTGGGGGGGGGGCCGTGGCCCCGGGCGCAGTTTTGTTAGGGGCGCATTCGCGCCCCTAAAACTGGCCTGGGGGTTGAGGGACCCAGATGCCGGGGAGCGCCTGCCCGGTCTTGAACAGTCCGTCCTGTGAAGTGGATGCGGCTGTGTGCGTGCGCAGCCGGTCACGTGGTCCGGCTAATCAGGTGGTACTGAGTCTCTGTACCACCTGACTGGCCGGACCGCGTGACCGGCTGCGCACGCACGCAGCCGCATCCACTTCACAGGACGGACTGTTCAAGACCGGGCAGGCGCTCCCGCGCTGCCCGGCATCTGGGTCCCTCAACCCCCTGCCGGAGCTGGGGCAACAATCCAGGTGAGAGCTGGGGCAAATCCATGTGTGACCTGGGGGCAAATCCATGTGTGACCTGGGGGCAAATCCATGAGCTGGGGGGCAAATCCATGAGCTGGGGGAAAACCATGAGTGAGCTGGGGGCAAATCCATGAGTGAGCTGGGGCAAATCCATGAGCTGGGGGCAAATCCATGAGCTGGGGCAAATCCATGAGTGAGCTGGGGCAAATCCATGAGCTGGGGCAAATCCATGAGTGAGCTGGGGGGCAAATCCATGAGCTGGGGGCAAATCCATGAGTGAGCTGGGGGGCAAATCCATGAGTGAGCTGGGGCAAATCCATGAGCTGGGGCAAATCCATGTGTGACCTGGGGGCAAATCCATGTGTGACCTGGGGGCAAATCCATGAGCTGGGGGCAAATCCATGTGTGACCTGGGGGCAAATCCATGAGCTGGGGGGCAAATCCATGAGCTGGGGGAAAATCCATGAGTGAGCTGGGGGCAAATCCATGAGTGAGCTGGGGCAAATCCATGAGCTGGGGGGCAAATCCATGAGCTGGGGGCAAATCCATGAGTGAGCTGGGGCAAATCCATGAGCTGGGGCAAATCCATGAGTGAGCTGGTGGGCAAATCCATGAGCTGGGGGCAAATCCATGAGTGAGCTGGGGGGCAAATCCATGAGTGAGCTGGGGCAAATCCATGAGCTGGGGCAAATCCATGAGCTGGGGCAAATCCATGACCTGGGGGCAAATCCATGTGTGACCTGGGGGCAAATCCATGTGTGACCTGGGGGCAAATCCATGAGCTGGGGGCAAATCCATGAGCTGGGCAAATCCATGAGCTGGGGGGCAAATCCATGAGCTGGGGCAAATCCATGAGCGGGGGGCAAATCCATGAGTGAGCTGGGGCAAATCCATGAGTGAGCTGGGGGGCAAATCCATGAGCTGGGGGCAAATCCATGAGTGAGCTGGGGGCAAATCCATGAGCTGGGGGCAAATCCATGAGTGAGCTGGGGGCAAATCCATGAGTGAGCTGGGGCAAATCCATGAGCTGGGGCAAATCCATGAGTGAGCTGGGGGGCAAATCCATGTGTGAGCTGGGGCAAATCCATGAGCTGGGGGCAAATCCATGAGTGAGCTGGGGCAAATCCATGAGCTGGGGCAAATCCATGAGTGAGCTGGGGGGCAAATCCATGTGTGAGCTGGGGCAAATCCATGAGCTGGGGGCAAATCCATGAGCTGGGGCAATATCCATGTGAGAGCTGGGGCAATATCGATAACGTGTCCACAGGTTGGGGGGGGGCGCACAATTCTTGGCTGGCCCCGGGTGCTGACAACCCACGCTACGCCACTGCTTTAGGCTGAATTTCCTTTCGTCCAGTCTAAATAGGTGACCTTGTGTCCTGTTTATAGTCCTATTAATGAATAGGTTTCCAGACAATGGCTTACAATGGCCCTGTATATATATATAAAGTTATCAGAACCCCTCTAAGGCGCCGTTTCTCTAAACTAAACAGGTTTAAGCTTGTTAGCCTTTCCTCATAACTTAAATCTTCCATTCCCCTAATTAATTTAGTTGCCCACCTTTGCACTTTTTCCAGTACCATAATATCTTTTTTTAAAACCGGTGCCCAAATTGCATGACATATTCAAGTGCGGTCTTACAATTGATTTATAAAAAGACAAAATTATGTTTTTATCCCGATTAGTGAATTCACCTTCTTTTTTTTTTTGTAATTTAGTGAGTTTTATTTATTTTTGTTGTTACATATCACTTTTTTTGATAGATTGTTCTTTCTAGAAATGCATATTTCAGGCCTCACCCTTTTATTTTTGTATCAAGTTGAGCTAACGTGTGATCAATTCAAGAAGACGTCTTTAAAATAAAGAATAATTAAAAAAAGAAGTTACAGTTTTGCATTGCCAAAGTATGGCAAACGTAAATGAAAATGGCCGCGCAGGGACACAACATGTCGTCTGAATATCATGCATAAAAAAGAAAAATAATACAAACAAAAGTCATCGTGACACTGCTGGAATCAAAGAAATTCCTCATGAACAACATACAGTAACATTAGGGGACGACGACAAAAGTCATCAGAAAAAATGTTGCAGAGAAGAAGGGGGGGGGGATTCTCAGAGAGTAAGGGGAAGACAAAAAAACACTGCTTAAAGTCCCCAGTAGGGGACATCCATATCACGGCCAGAAAATAAAAAATTAGAGTTAGCCAGTTATTGATGGGGGGGACCAAACGCAAAATTACTTGGGGTAGAGGACCGGCAAAAATGACACATCTGAGTGGATCAGTCATCTGGTTTCCCAGAATTGCAAAGGCTAGCATACAGGCAGTGCACTGCAGGGCGGGCCAGGGTATCCAGCTGTGGCAAGCCCGCAGTCGTAGAATCGGGCTCCATGCAAAGCCAGGGCCTTTGCCATCTCAGTTCCGTGAGCTCGTAGCAGAGCAAGCTGCAATGCCAAGGGACGCAGCCGTGTTGTCATAGGAAGGGAGAGAGGCTGGAACTCAAAATCAAGCCCCCAACAGGGATCTGCTGTCTTCGACCCAGGCATAACCTTGTCGAATGGATCAGGAGCCGCCTCCAAATATCCTTCTGCACAGCTGGTGGGTAAGTCCTCCGACCGGCTCTCATGAGTCCTGTCACTCCTTTACAGTCCCGCAGTATCGCCATCAGTTGGTGCCAGGTTCCCCTCGGACCGGGATCGAATCCGCCTCCCCCATTATCTCCATAGAGGCGTCCAGGCCTTTTTACACAGCCATCTTTATATTGTGGTCGGAGCGTCCCGTCGCCAAGCCACAGACACTTCACCTGTCGCGCTGTTAGCTGCAGGAGCCGGGAGATGAGGGCCCTCCATCACCATGGCCGACTGCAGGCGTCTGCCTGGCAGGATTCTCTTCGGGAGAGCGAAAGGGCAGCGAGACGCAGCGTCGATGGGAGCAGGGGAACAGGCCTTAAGATGGCCATCAGCAGAGCTCCACAGCCGAAAGTCAGCAGCCGAAACCCAGGTCTCCGCTCCGGAGGGGGGGGTAACAGCCACTGGAGAACGTACACCTGATGGTCAGCCGGTTAGGGACCCCACAGTGGAGCAAACAACTTAAAAAGGATTAAAAAAAAACCACTTGCTAGGCCTGCAGATGGAGCTCCAGTAAAACGTGTCCTCTCACTTCCACAGCCGGCCATGCCCCCACTGTGAATTCACCTTTTAATGCATGCCAATAACTTGCTGCCTAGGAGGCTGCTGTTTGACATTGGACAGTGTTGTTGAGTTTGGAGTCTATGACTATTCCCAAATCCTTCTCCTGCTTTGATTTCCCTAACTGTACCATAGAGGGTATAAGTTGCTTGCGTGTTCTTCACTCCAAAATGCATAACCTTGCAGTTGTCTACATTAAATTTCAAGTGCCCAGTCTCCCATTTTATCTAAATCCCTCTGCAGTGAAGTAATATCCTGCTCACATTGCATTGCTTTTTCTAGTTTGTGTAATCGTCAACTGGCTGGATGGAGTAGAGGTAACATCAGTGCTCTATAACCGTGTAGACACAGGTTTAAATCCCGACCAGAGCACCATCTCCAGTAAGTGTCCTTGGGTAAAACACCAAACGGTACATACCTGCCTACCCAGGACATACTTGAAAACGAGAAAAATCTCAATGTATCCTTCCTGATAAAATACTTTGAAAAAAACACTGATACATAACCTAGTAATGCTCAGTATCATTGGAAAGGCCATGCTCTGGCCTTTACAATGATACCGTGCATGACCCCCTGTATCTCCACCATATGGATTTCCAGGCCTAGCCAAGGGGAAGTGGGGGTTGGAGTCCCTTTATGACATCATCACCTCCATGCACGATAATGTCAGTGGGTGGGGGAGGTCCTGAAGGCAGGGGTGAAATCCAAGATGTCAGCCCTCTCCTGGAGAAGTCCGCGTTCAGCGTTGGACCGTGGGATTGCAAAGTCTCACTGAGTGCGTCCTCCGCTCCCCAGCAGGAAAGCAGAGGATGCGGTCAGTGCGTCATCTGCAGTCAAGTGGTTTCTGATACTCATGTATCCGGGCAGCAGTGACTGTGTCTATTAATGATGCACATGAATCCAATTACCAGTGAATGGGCAATATTACAAATTTGGTGCTAACTTAAGAACTGCTGTAAATTTAACAACTCCATAGACTAATGGCTCTGGTAAGTTTACAACAGCTCTGGTTAAGTTAGCACTAACTTAGCTCAGTGTGCTTAGCAATGATAACCATGTATCTATCAACAGTGAATTTGTTTATTAATGATACCCATTTATCTAGGCAACAGTAAATGTGTTTGTTACTTAAAGCATGTGTCCAGGCATCAGTGATTGTCTTTATCAATGATACCCACAAGACTCCTATCGGAGTGGGTAACCGCCCATGATATGTTTAGGGCTTAGAGACTGTTGGGACGCCTTGGAGCATGCCAAAACCTGTGCAGCTTGTGTATATGCCTCAGAAGGGACCCTCCATACCATCTGTGGCTGGTTAGAGCACTCTGATTCTTAACTTGCATAGTGATGTGTATGGTCTGCAGCATGAAGAGGTGTAGACAAAGCACTTTTCCACCAGAGAACACTTTCTGTCCCTTGCTGGACCTCCAGGTATTTAGTCGATTCCGTGTAAATTTGGTAAGAACAAGCGGAGGTGAAACGTTTTATTTTTAAATCATTCGCTTAAATGGAAAGCTGGGGCAAGGGGGGGGGGCCGACCAGTGGTTCAATAAAGAGTCGCAAGATATCTGATTGCAGCCCCGACCGCAGATGCACTGGTCCAACCAGGTTCATTCTGACAGGTCTTGCATGCAGAAGAGTGGCCAATTTCATTGCAGCTTTCCACCCTCAAGCTCATCTTGTATGGTTTGACCCATATGAGAAATGACCAATAAAAAGCTCCATTGTGCGTGGTGCTTTTTTCAAAGGATGGTTTAGCAGCACTACATAGACATCTATCATATCTGCTCCATTGAGGATGGGAAGGGGCATCAGATGAAGAGTCGGACGCTGGTGTCAAGGCGGAGGAATCGTCCGTGTGGAGATAAGTCAGAGTCTGGTCTGAATTGCTGATCTGGGGTCTGTGCAGTAGGACATTGAACAAAAGAAGCAGACAAAAAATAAGAAATCTATGCACTCCAAATCCATCAAACTCCTTTAATGTGACTCCAGCAACTTTTCAGCTGTTTGTTGAAGAGCCCTTCAACCAAATTCGGTCTCACACTCTGGTCCAGTCTCTTGCCCAAACTCACTCCCTTTCACACTCAGATACTGATATGTGCATATATATGTCCTTTCTAAGTGTACTTTCCTGATACTGGGCTCTATTCCATAGATGTTGCCATTGTAGCGTCTCGATGTGTAAGCGTTATTTCTAGGATCAGTAAGCTTAACGTCTGGCATTGATATTCCATAGTTGACACTATACTAGGGTGAAACTGACAGAGCGCTTTGCAACTAACAGAGCGCTTTGCAGCTTGCACAAGCTTACTGTACTATGCATCTCCTATCCTTAATATGGAGAGGGCATAAATTAAATGGACAGGGAGTGCAAAAATTGATAATTGCCTGTGTTCTCAATCTTTGCACTGGATGTCATCCTTTGTGTCACATCTGGGGAGCCTGCGGGGTTTCAAGGGGGTCCCGGGCACACGGTGCCGTTAGCTGGCAGAGTGCCAGGAGTCCCGGCGGTCCCCGGCATTCCTGCGGCTGGTCAGGGGTGGGGCACGGCGTCATGACGGAGCCGCCGGCCTTTAAGTAAAGAGCGCGTGCTGTGAGTTGTTGCCTTGACGTGGAGTCTTGTCCCACATCGCTGAGTGCATTCGTTTACGAGTCACTGATTCTTTTGATTCCTTCTCTGATTTGCTGACCCGGATTGTATGAGGACCTTGACTGTTGCTGACCTGGACTGCCTTGTGACAATTCTTTCTGATACAGCCTGTATGTTTGGTTTGCCCAGAGCAGTCTCAGAGCGATTGCTGATCCTGCCACACTCCGACTCAGAGTATATACTGACCTTGCAGAATGCCGACCCAGTTTGTATGAGTGCCCTCTCTGTTGCTGCTTCAGTCTGTATGAGTAACCCCTCTGTTGCCAACTCTGCTTGTATGTGAACCCTCTCTGTTACCGATCCGGATTGTATAATTGACCACGCTGTTTCTAAATCGTTTTCTATAAACAACCTGTACAGGCCTAACGCAGGCTATTCCTCATCTGTTTTCAAGGTTAACCCTTTTTGCCCCAGTGTATGCTCAGTCCTGACACCTACTGCCAAAGCTTCGAAATTATACTTGCTGTTACTGTTGTGTTTTTTTTCCCTGGCTGGTAGTGATAGGGTTAGCGGTCCCGACCACTCAAGGATCGAAGGGCTTAGAGGTCTGTCAAATGGGATCCACACCACGGTTGTCGAGGGTGAACGTGACACTCTGCCCATCCTAAATCCCACAGTAAGTGTCTCCCCAGCCATTAACCTCACCTCATGTCTCTCATTTTAACTCGCATATGCCGAGCAATTTGACCGTAGGCAGGCGTATTCTGCAAGAATGACACACAGAAAACTGACACACAATACTCACACTTACGGCATTGCATTAATACCAGTGTTCATTGCACAGATATCAGTACTTAGTGAATCTAGGCCAATGACATGTGAATCTTTTTTCCTGTACAACTACTGCTGCTTTTGCTGACAATAACTATTGCTTGATTAGAATAGTTACAGTTGTGTGTTTCAGTTCAGCACTTTACATCGTATCTGAGGTAAGTCTTTATGCACATTTAACATGCTACGACTGTACCTTTAAAACTATAACCTCCATGCGCTGGTGCTGAATCATTGGATATTGAATGTCACAGCACTGCACACAACGTATAACCTAGGACTGTAATGCTGCAAGCTAAGCAAGATGTATGCCGATGCCTTACACATATTTAATCCTCTTTAAGAATGCAAAGGATTTCAGCCATCACAATGAGGGTATTCTTATCTACATGTTTTATTTCCTTTTTCATATTCAGCTGCTTCTTTTTGATCTAGGAATGAGCTGGCTATTCTGCTGCAGTCCTGATTTCTTGGATGCCTTCCAAATTGTCCCCAATACGCAATATTTTTAAGAAAAAAATACATTTGAGCTAACTAATGCTTCTAAAAAGGCACTTTCTTTCCCATTAACATTTTTTTCCTTTTCATCTACGAAGACGTATGAAAGGCTGATTACGTAGCGCGATTTAAATTCAAGCTTGAAAAACATGTGGCTTATTTGAGATGATCTGATCGAAGGAGGAAGGACTGAGAAAGGTACCTCTCATACAATACTATGTGTTCTTAATTTCTCAGACACTGAGGGCAGTTACTGAATATTAAGTAAGTATTCATGAATGTTATATTTTACTGTATTATGTAATTAATGTTATTTATGTATAATTATGTATTGGGACATGGCTAACCAACCTTTTAAGGAAAAGAGAAAAATTTATTAAGTCGATGTATACATTTATACGTTTTTTAAAACACAAATATTGACATAATCGTTATGATGTCTACTTTCTATTCAAAACTACATGTTATTTTACTCCTTATTCTCTAGACATGTCTGTAGCACAAATTTATTATTTTAGCAAAATATTCTTCTATCTACTTAAGTCTTGAAACACACTTAATGAATCATGAAGCACTTAGTAGATTTAATTATCTGAACTATAAATAGAGTTTTGCAAAATTTAAGCAGGATACCTTATTGCTTATTTACTTATTAAAAATCTTATTAATGACATGTTATTACATAACAACATTTCCAGAGACGACCAAGTCGGCTAAACATTATAGAAGAACTTTAGTTTGTAGCCAGATAATTTGTCAATGATAGACACCAGGTCCATATGTTTGGTTCATGCACAATTACCGGTTTCCATAACAGAAATCAATATAGCACTATTTAAATCCTTTGCCTACAAAGATTCTATATTAAAACAAATATTACTTTTTACTGAATTGTGCTAGCAAAATCATGAAATGGATATCATAGTAAAAAAATGACTTGAACATTCTTGTCATTTTAGGCTGAGGTCAGACCAGCACATTTTTAACGTGCGTTCTGGCACACTTAATCACGGCCGCACTAGCAGCAAATGACGGGCAATGACGGCCAATATACGAAGTACGGTCGCACGAAAGTCCGGCCGCGCAACGCAAGTGGAAAATGAACGCATTTTTTCGAGAACGCAGAACCGCTAGTACGGACGTACAGAGTGCGCTGCGCCCGCTAGCTGTGTGTGTGTGTGATTTGGAGACGTCAGACCCTGCTCGTGTCCGGCCAACATAACGTCCAGACGCAAAAAGTTTCCTGGTTTGGATTCGTAAAACATCACGCACAAAAATGCGCATCGTATGACCGTTTTCGTATATTCCGTGAAAAAATACATCAATGCGTTCGGACGCACTTTTTTACGTTCGCGTGTAAAAATGCTTTCGTCTGACCCTAGCCTTAACCAGAATCACCCAAGAAATCACCCACACAAAAGGGATAGAAACACACTTATACATGGGCAATCTCTGCACAAGTTCCGGCATTCTGGTCTTATGGTCGACTTCTGCATTGATTACCTTATTCTCTGATTGGGCCCTTGGCAAAGTACTTTTTACCTCCATTATGATGATTAAAACATACATTTCCTCTGGCCATTCTGCATAAAAATAACAAAATCTATTGCTCTAAAGAGCTTTTAAGACATGTCACGTGTAACCGATCCTTCTTGAATGCTACAGTGAACATTGTATCCTCAATGGCATTTGGAGGAGAAGAGATTAGGACATAATGGAGTGTTTTCTCCTGGGCCATAAGCCCTGCGTGATCTCGCTCTCTCTCGGGATTATACAGGGCTGCTGAGTGACCACAGAGGGAGACTGGGGACTATTTGTCCCCTGTCTCTCTCTGCGCCCAGGGGCAAAAAGTGGCGGATCAGACCACCGTTCGTGCCGCGGGATGAGAGATGAGTATCTGATTATGGTGGCTGGGGTTCAGGTGGTGCTAAGTGATTCCGCAGAATCTCCAGCTTCTACCTGTGGTTAACTTTCTAGTTACCACAGCGGTGCGTTAATTAGCCATAGGACTTTGCAATCCTAACACTAATTACTGATTGTGCTCCCCATGTTAGGTATAGGGAGCACAAAGTACAGTAAGCTCATGCAAATGAGCGCAATCACCAATGCGCCAAAAGTTTTATTAACCTTGTTAGTGTTCGGAATGTAATATGTGGGGGGCATGTGTTAAAGGCACTTATCCTAGCGCTAGCGGTCACCTATCTGAGCGATAACACTACGTTAAGAATATAATAGTGCCCTAAGTGTCTCTGCTGACCCCTGATTTTGCCTTGCAGGACTGTGTTTAGAAGCAGGAGTCATAGCAGGGATTTTGCTGGTGCAAGTAATGCACATGCTTTTAGATCAGGATGGAGAAATACACGAATATGAGTCACTCAATAAACATACAAATTAATTCATGTAAATCAAAAATATTTATACAAATTAGAATAGTGGCACCCGGGAAGTGGCTGGTATTTCTATTCATTTTAGGTATTATATTTAGCGCTTGTATGTGCACAGTTTGTATTACACGTTTTATTTCCACTACATTGTTGGACTATTTGGTATTGATTTACAGTACAAGCACGGTTTATATTTGCACCATTGGATCACTTTTTTTGTCTGTACTCCAACAGGGGACGATTTAGGTGAAGTAGCAATTGCTGAGAATGATTTGGTAATAATGGTAGACGACAGTGGCTGTATAAGCCAATCGGGTGCTTTCCTGTTTAGCAAAAGCTGTTATTTTAAGATAGTTTTAGAATCAAAAGTATAATGTTAATATATATTGTTTCTTTTATTTTTTCTTTGATTCATTGTTTCAGACGTCTAGAATTTGGATTTGAAGTATACTGTCCTGCCCACTAAAACTAAGGATGAAAATTTCAGAAGTGGACAGCAGCATCAGTCAGGTGGAAGAAGAGAGTTTGGCGGGCTCTAACACTAGGATGCAACACAAAACATTAGCAGATCTGGTATCGAATCTAAAACACACAAAGAAGATAAGACGCAAAAAAAGGCCACATTTTAGTCCATCTAGCGATGAAAAGGTACATCTAAGCTTTTTGCGAATTTTTAGCATTATATAATTTATATAATTGCATTATTTAACCACTTACTAAAACATATTTCTTTACATAAAACCATGTATTCACACTTGAGATATGCAAAGTGTCAAATCTTTTTTTAGAAGCAGTTCATGCTTTTTGAGGATTAAGACTGATCATATTTGTTAATAAAGGCAGAGACATTTAATGTAATGTAAAGGCTCAAGGCACTAATAAAGTAAAGCAAATATTGTTGACAATTGATAAATCCTTTAGTACAATTTCCTGGCAGTGGTCAACTGAAGCCTCTAACCCTAAGATCCTGAGGTCGCTAACCACTTTTATTTATTTATTACCCTAACTACCTTAATTATAGGGTAGTCTGCTGTACTGGTTGTGGGGCCACTTTTTTTTCATGATTTAGAAAACCTCTAATTACCAATTTAATCAAATAATTATTCATTTTATTAGCACACAAAAATAAAATAATATTTGTAATGTGGTTG
Source organism: Leptobrachium leishanense (assembly GCA_009667805.1). Taxonomy (NCBI): domain Eukaryota; kingdom Metazoa; phylum Chordata; class Amphibia; order Anura; family Megophryidae; genus Leptobrachium; species Leptobrachium leishanense. The sequence continues at coordinate 84,428,240 of CM019069.1, read as the reverse complement.
TATGTGAGGTTATCTGTGTGGCAAAGGAGGGAATGTGGCTGAGTGGGTTGGAGTGAACATTGTGGTTGGCTCAGTATGCTAGGCTTGTGTATGCAGCAGAGAGTATGTGGTTCATTAAGTGAGGTAGGAGAAAGTATTGGCTGAGTGAAGTTGGAGAGCGTTACTGAATATGATAGGAGTGACCATTAGTGATGAGCCAAACAGTGTTCGGTTTGCATTCGAACTTGAACAATTTCAAAAGTTCGAGTTCGAACTCGAATACGAACCGAACTCAATGCAAGTCAATGGGGCTCGAAAGTTCGAATTTTAGAGTGCCCTCCAAGAGGGCATATATGCAAGATACTTGCCATAAAAGGTGTATGGGGGTCCAGGTAGTACCCTGGGGGACAGGAAACAAGGACAAAAAGTAAAAAAAAAACGTTTTTAAAGGAACAGTGAGTTTCCATTAAATAAAGGTTAAGAATAAAAACGAAAAATTCCTTCAAATATCATGCCTAGGAGGTCCCCATAACCTGCCCGTGAAGTGGCGGATTTGTAGGATGTATAGAAACATTTAATAACAAAAAAATTACATTTCAAATGACGGTAAATGGTTTTCCTTTAATCTATTCATAAACAACTGCTTGGGGCGGCAGCCTGTATGAAAAGAGGAGACATTTTCGGATACGCAGAACAAGTTTAGTGATTTTTTTTGTTGCTAAATTATGGTGAAACTTATGCAGGCTTTGGATGAAAGTAACAATAAGTGCTTTAAAATTGGGCATTTAGTGTCGACAGCAGTGCCGTCACACCGTAACCCCTTTGTGGTATTGTGGAAGAGTGCAGGGTTGGACCCTGCGGTCCAATATTAAAATTATATGAGTCTGGCATAGGCGTCAGTGGTAGTGCACCCAAATATTAGGCCTTTGGTGCCAGCTAGTGCCTTCACAATGTAACCCCTCTGATGTATTGTGGAAGAGTGCAGGGGTGGAGGTTTTGGTAATGCAGAAGAGATCCCCGATCTATTCAGTTACGTCAGCATCAGGGGATTGATAGCTGCTGATCCAGGACTGATTCATTTTTATACTAACAAAATAGACCCAAAATGGATCAATAGTGTTATTAGGCGCTGTCTGATGTTACACCACACGTTTTAATGACAGGGATAAAATGATAAAAGGAAACAAATTGCAGCTCACCGTTGGGTGTATCCCTCACCCATAGATCAAGATTCACACAAACGAGCACAAAATGCACAATCGGGAGCGCAATGGTTTTATATGACTTTTTTAGTCCTTGCTGATTCAAAAAAACTTTTTTCTGAAAAGTTCTTCGTGCATGGAAGTCGAAGGAATCCCAACTCATATATTCATCATGCAAAGAGAGAGAACAAAAAGAAAACTAATTGGGCAATACCGTGCATTCCATATACACATCTAAAAATTAGGTCACGTGGAATAACACTCACAAGTCTGGAGCTAAAAAGCTTGAATCTGGACGCAGTTGAGCCACTATGGGGAGCTCATCCCAACAACCAGAATGCCGTTCTTCCAGGGGGTGTGTTATAGAACCTCCTGTGGCGGTGGTTCAGTAAATGCGCAGTAGACCACTTCCCAGGGGGTCTCAACCTCTTGTAGTAGATTTTCAATTAAACCGTTTTTCTCAGTAAGGACCAGATAAATTCAAAAATGGGTGGATAAATCGATCATGAAGAGGTTAAATAAAAGTGGTTTATTAAAAAGGGTTATAAATATAAAACAACAAGTGGGAATAACCGAGACGCGTTTCCCTTACCAAACTGGAAGTTTCCTCAGTCGGATACCCCCACTGTCTCTGTTCTGCAGTTTAAATATCCTCTTCCAATTGCTCTGCAACGCATAGTTTCAGCGTGCGTTCCACCCAGGTCTCCTCCGTATGCGTTCCATTTGCGGTACTTCCGCATGCGTTCCACCTCTCTAACTTCCGGTTTGCGTTCCATTTCTCGCATTTCGTACTTCCGGTTTTCCTCCGCTAGTTCTCATTGATGTGGTGGGGGGAATGATTGAAGCCAGAAATTCGCTGCACTACACTCACGCGGCAGGGAGGACGGGCAAAGCCCTCAACACAGATTACCCTACTGCCACCGTTCCAACCACCCCATAAAATCAACATAGAGTAGGAATCAGAATGCCCATTCATACAAGTGGCCCAAATCATAAACTACACCACTCGTTCGATAGTGGATGCCAGTAACATTGATTATGGGGTTACAACAGAAACAATACAAATGAAAAAGAAACAGTACAAGTGAAAAAGAAAGAAAAAATGATCGGGACAAAAAAAGCAGATAAATGTATCATTTCAGGAAATGGCCGATCTCAAAATCCACTTTTAAACCTCCAGGGAGGAGTGTGTCAAGTGAATAAATCCACTTCATTTCGGTCATAATCAACTTTCTATTAAGATCCTCACCTCTCCAATTACTTTTAACTCCTTCTATTCCAAAAAATTCTATGTTCCTGGTGCTACAATTATGTACATCTCTGAAATGGAGCGAAACACTGTGTTTATCATAACCCCTGGTTATATTACACAGGTGTTCATTAATTCTCACATATAGGGTTCTTGATGTTTGACCCACATAACTCTTGCCACATGGGCATCTTAAAAGATAAACCACGTTTTTCGAGTGACATGTAATGAGTTGTTGGATTTTGTTTGTTGAATTATTTACAGAAAACTCTCTAAACATTTTTATAAATGTCAGCCGGTCTACAGAGTCGGTGGACAGACGCACTCTTTTGTCTGTGACAAAACCTCCAGCGACACTGAACGTCCTTTCAGAAAGCACGCTGGATGAAGGGCAACCTAGTAGCTGCATAGCATATTGGCTAAGTTCTGGTCAGTGATCCAATCTCAACACCCAGTAAGCCAGTGGATCATCTGCTGTAAAGGTATCCAGGTCTGCCCTTGCCCCTAGGTAGTCCTGCACCATATGGTGAAGACGGTGGCAATGGGTGCCTACATTTGACGTCCCTGGGCGTCGTGGACTAAAAAAATTTAAAAAGGCATCAGTCAAGCGGCCCCGGCCTTCATCGCTCTTTCTCTGATCATCCGCAGCCTCAAAAGCACCTGTGTCATCACTTGGTAACAACCAGTGCCTGGAAAGATGTTACACAAGTGTCGCTTTAGAGCGTACTCTAGTTGTTTCATCCGGTCCTCCCTCTGTGCGGGCAGGATGAGCTCTGCAACTTTACCCTTGTATCGTGGATCAAGAAGGCTTGCCAACCAGTAATGATCCTTCTCCTTGATAGCACGAATCCTGGGGTCCTTTAGCAGGCTTTGCAGGATAAGGGAGCCCATACAGTGTAGGTTGGAGGTGGCATTGGCTTCCGAGTCTTCCTGGTCAATGAGGATGACCCCATTGTGCACTTCCTCCTCCCAGTCACGTACTAGTCCTTGGGTTTCTGGGCACACAAAACCCTCCCTTGAGGAATCCCCACCTTCAATGCCCCCACTACTTAAATATTCCTCCTCATCCTCCTCCTGTCTGATCTGAGGACCCGCTGGAATGCTGTCTGCGTAAAGACTGGGGTCTTGAGAGCTAGGGAAGGCCTCCTCTTTCTCCTGCTGCTCTGCCTCTAGTGCCACATCTATAATTCCCCGCAGAGTGCGCTCCAGCAGGAACACTAAAGGAATTGTGTCACTGATGCATGCACTTTCCCTGCTCACCATCCTCATTGCCTCCTCAAATGGTGACAGTACAGTGCATGCATCCTTGATCATCAGCCACTGCTTGAGGGGAATCAAGTTGACCTGAAACTGTCCTTGTGCCATACTCAAACAGGTACTGATTGATGGCCCTCTGCTGCTTGTGCAGACGCTGCAGCATTGCTAATGTCGAGTTCCACCTGGTGGGCATGTCACAGATCAGACGGTTCGTGGGAAGGTGGAATTCTCTTTGAATTTCTGCCAGGCGAACACTTGCTGGGAATGACCGTCTGAAGTGGCTGCATTCTTTTCAGGCCTGGCTGAGAAGCTGTGCTAGCCCTGGGTACCTGATTAGGAAACGCTGTACCATCAGATTTAGGACGTGTGCTAGGCATGGTACATGCGTCAACTTACCCTGGCATAGGGCGGAGAGAAGGTTGCTGCCATTATCACAGACGACCATTCCCAGCTGAAGCTGGCGTGGTGTTAACCATCTCTGCACCTACCCCTGCAGAGCTGACAGAATTTCTGACACGGTGTGGCTCCTGTCCCCTAAACAAACCAGCTCAAGCACAGTATGGCATATTTTTGCTTGAGCCATTGCATAGCCCCTGCCACGTGTCGGTTTAACTGCCACTTCGCCAGAGACGGAGGAGGAGGATGAAGAGGTGGTGGAGCAGACAGACCTCATACAAGCAGCTCTCTGGAGGCGTGGTGGATGAACCGGCTCCAGCACAGAGCCCCATCCTGGATCCCTCCCAGCTGCAAGCAGAGTTACCCAGTGTGCCATGAAGGAAATGTAACGGCCCTGTCCATGCTTGCTGGACCATGTGTCTAAAGTCATGTGCACCTTGCTGCTGACTGCCTTTCCCAATGACTCCATAACATTGTGTTCCACATGCTGGTATAGTGCTTGAATGGCCTTCCGTGAAAATAAATGGCATTTTGGAACCTGCAACTGTGGTACAGGACATTCAGAAAATTCACGGAATGAAGCAGAGTCCACCAGCTGGAAAGGCAGCAGCTGTAATGCGAGTAATTTTGCTAAGCTGGCATTTAGACGCTGTGCTTGGGGATGGTTGGGACTATATTTTTTCTTACGCTGCAGCAGCTGGGGCAACGTAATCTGACTGCGTAAATCTTCAGCTGATGGGATGCTGCCACATTCTGAGGAAGGACCTGGTAAACCCATTACTGTAGCATCATCCCTGTCAGTGGAGGTTGTAGGCAATGACATGGCAGGACATATAGTGGGGGTAGAGACAGATGAGGAGGACCTATGCAAAGCGGTGTGCCAACGGGATGCGTGGCAGGTAGTCATGTCGCCTCCAGCACGTGGTACCCAAGCGTGGGATGTCTTTCCCACGCTTGATCCTCATCTGACATAGATTACAAATAGCAATGGTGCGGTCTGCTGCACATTTCTTAAAGAACTCCCAGACAGCAGACTTCCTGTATGTGTGCTTTGAGACAACAGCGGTCTGCACCTGAGCAGCTGTGACTTCTGATGCCTTGGACTGGCTACAGTTGATCATAGAGGACGTTCTGCCTCGTTTTTGTTGCGCCTCCTCCTCCTCCCTTGACTCCTCTGTTCGATCAGGCACCCATGTGGAGTCAGTGACCTCATCATCATTGTTATCACCCCCTATCTCCTCGTCACTGGAGCCAACTTGGCAGAAATGCTGCAGCTGCTGGGGCAACATGAGTGCCAGTTATTTGTGTGTCACTGGCACCCCCTTCCTCTAGGTTGCTTATACTCCCTTCCTCAACCTCAGAGTTTGAATCAGAGCACTGCAGTTGCTGCGCATCCTCAAGCAGCATGTCACTGTCATTGTAGTCAAACAATTCAGCTGACTCCTCTGTCTGTGATAGTGAGGCTACGGCAGGAGTAGCTGTGGACATGGAGGCTGAATTCGATGTTTTGGCAGCTGAGGTGGACTGTAAACCACTACAAGCCTGGCTGGCAGAGGACTCGGAGGATGAGGATGCCCTGGTTAGCCACTCCACCAAATCCTCTGTTTGTTGCTGCTGCTTAAGACGGCCAGCACCAGTTAGAAAGGACAAGCGTGCCCCTGCAGAGAATGCACCACGTCTACGACGACCAGAGGCACAGCCTCCCGACACAGAGGCTGATTGCCCTCTTATCTGTGTCTGGGAGCGTCTGCCTGTCCTTTTTGGTTTTATTGACATGGTGAGTGATATATAGATTAAAGATATACAGAACTCTGATTTAACTCTGTTATAAAAATTGGAGATATGCAGAACTCTTATTCAACTGTGTTATCTAGATTAAAGATTTCCATATAACTCAGTGAGACACCCTGATAGCTGGCAGCCAGAGACAAGACACAGATTAAAATTCCCAGAAACCACCTATAAATCAGTGAGACCCCCTGATGGGAGGCAGTGACAAAACACATGTTATAATTCCCAGATATCTGCTACAAATCTATGAGACCCCCTGATGGGTGGCAGTGACAAGACACAAATTACAATTCCCAGATATCTGCTAGAAGTATGTGGGACCTCCTGATAGCTGGCAGTGAGAAGACACAGATTACAATTCCCAGGAACCTCCTATAAACCAGTGAGACCCCCTGATGGGTGACAGTGACAAGACACAGATTACAATTCCCAGATATCTTGTAAAAGTGAGACCCCCCCCAATAGCTGCTGGCAGTGAGAACACACAGATTACAACAATCCCAGATATCTTGTAGAAGTGAGACCCCCCAATAGCTGCTGGTAGTGAGAACACACAGATTACAACAATTCCCAGACATTTTGTAGAAGTGAGACCCCCCTAATAGCTGCTGGCAGTGAGAACACACAGATTACAACAATTCCCAGATATTTTGTAGAAGTGAGACCCCCCCAATAGCTGCTGGCACTGAGAAGACACACTAACAGAACAATCTCCTCTCAAAAAACACGTGCTGGGGCTGCGAGGGACGCCTTATATAGTGTACTGCGGGACTTAGCTCTGTGAGCCCATGATTGGGCAAAATTTGCCCAATCAGGACTCTGAGCCGTGATTGGCATAGTCTTGCACCTGTCTTGCACCTGACCTGTGGTCAGGTGCAAGGCTGTAGCCATTTTCAAGCTTCAGGCCAGTGGAAAAGTGAATTATGGTCCATTGTGGGCGAACTCGAACCGAACTCACGGAAATGTTGGGAGTTCGACGAACAGCCGAACGGCCAATGTTCGATGCGAACTCCGAACAGCTCATCCCTAGTGACCATATGAGTGTGAGGTCTGTTGCTTGTGTTAGAAGTGAATGTGGAGCTTGCTCACTACATACTGCACATACAAGTATACTATGGTACACTATGCCCATGCTGCACGCAATCAAGTATTCACACTACACATTCTGTGTACACAACACTCTGCACGTTATGTACAAACAGTACTCACCACACACAACATACACTAAATACACACGATAAAAAACACATACAATATACACACATACACTGCACGGATGCAGGAGCTGTGCCTCCACGTGGCTGGGTAGTTTCCCTGTTTAATCTGTTTGAGCAAAACCCTGGCTCCCCTGTCACCCTGTGTGGCTGTTCGGAGAGCAGGGCCATGTGGATTGCACCCCCTGTTCCTGCCTTTGACCTAGGCCTCCATTCGCTAGCTTTAATTCTCGTTGACACACTGCATCCTTCCTAATGTAAGCTACTAACCCTACCTATCCATAAAGTCTAACCCTACCATTTGAAAGCTAAACTTACCTCTCTGGTGTAACGGCAATGGGCCAAATTGCAAAGTTGGTGCCAACTTAACCAGAGCTGTTGTAAAACTACCAGAGCCATTATAGTCTATGGAGGTTTTACGTTTACAACAGCTCTGGTTAAGTTAGCACCAACTTTGTAATACTTCCCTATATGTTAACAACATCAAAATTGATAAAAATATAGCTTTAGTGTAAATCAGTCGATATTTAAAAATGATGGGATCCTATTCCCTTCCTAGTGCTACAATAGGATCACTAACGAGGAAAACCTGCATCTGCAGATTTTCCTGTAGCATCCCCATTTTAGCGGAATATTCCGGGGCAAGCGCAGCCTTGGCACCTTGCCCTGGAATGCAGCACTAACCATTGCGATACTTGCAGTAGTGCTTTTGCGCCGCCGCGAGTATTAACCCCTGCATTCCATAGGACTCCAGCGTCGCAGAGGAAGACTGGGAACCACTTGTCCCCAGTCTCACTCTGCTCCCGGCGACAAGAATCAGCGGATCAGGAGGACACCATTCTTGTCACAGGATGAGAGGTGAGTATCGGATTTATTGGAGGGGTGTGTCAGACCTTTTTAGATATGAAATTTCTATAACGCAGGAATGTTTAAATTTGGGGCCAGGAATTGCGTCACGCAAACAACTTGTCTGCGTCGTTAGTATATAACAAGAACAAGAGACAAGCTAAACTCGTTAGTGTTACGCATACAAGAAAGGACATTTAACATTGATCAAAGACGGTCTAATGGACTCTGTTTATTTTATTTATTTGTTACAACCAAACAGGGTTTAGATCAAATGGTTTAAAAGTAAGGGAACACAATGACAACTAAGATAGATATCTCAGTATTGTGTTTATTTCGTCAGATCGAAACTCTGAAAGCCACGTAAACATGGAACAATAGGTTGCCCAATAAAGAAAAAAAAAAACAAAGAAGGTTAAATGGCTTGGGTAAACCAGCTTGTAATGCGATGCTATTCGGCAATATGTACTATACGGTATGAGAATATTTATTAGTTAGAACTGATAATTTTAGCATCTTATAAAAACAGAGGCCCTACCACATTTAGTTGATCATCACAAATGTCTGGTGTACTAACCCGCATGAAGCCGATTAAGTCGGGTAACGTGTGACTGTTAAAAACGATACCACGAATGAATGATTGTATGTCCCCTCACATACACATCCCTGTGGATATAAGTAAAGCGGGATGAGATGCACACACGCCGTGGCGAAGTATGCCGGCGATGTCACAATAGAAATAAATTTTAATTTGTTAATAAAATCTATGGAGTCCCGGGATATAGGAATAAAACGACCCCAAACCAGTAAAAGATTGGCCAAGCCCATAAATTAATTCCTGCAGAAGGTTGATGGTTGATCTGAGAGCGCCATCTGCTGGCCAGGTAACATAACACCTGGACATACCCCTGGAGTTGATGAATATATATCCTCCAATCAAATGAGGCCACATAGTGATGGGCTAGATCTAAAACTGGGCGGAAGACCACTATATAGAGAGGACACTCCAGAGCAGGACACACACTGAGAAAAGCTTGGGGAGAGACCTGAGGGACGCTTGGAGGGAAGAGAGGCAATCACCAGCGGCCGCCCCTTTAAGACCGACCACACCCTAATCTTCCACCACTCTATCTTCACTAACCAGATGGTAAAGTATACCTGAATAATATGATATCTATTTTCTAATTGCATAGTCCTGACTTTAGATGTCCATCACAAACTAAAGGAATATAAATGAATTATTTTGCTGTTTGAGCCTAATAATCAGTAGAATAGAAATTCTGCCTTTACAGTTCACTGCAGAGGACTGCTAAGGGAGAAACCTATTACCGGCTGCATACTTGAGCCATAATTTAGTGAAATTATTTATATTCCAAGAATACTGTTTGTGGACATCTAAAGATCAATTATATACCTATAGTGAGATACGCTGGGACCGTGAAATAGCTTTTATATGTCAAGTACTGTCCGCCCCATTCGTAACCTAGCATAACTCCTTCCATATCCATCTTGCAGCCCTTCCGAATGAATGCATGTACTGTAAGTCATTAAGAAGCGTTAGGTTAACGTATATCGAATGAAGTGCTGTGATTGATCTGTGGAAGAGATAGTCTCCCTATCGAGTGTGTTATGTATCTCCCTGAAGGAAGTTGCATTTAGTGAATAGGCCCCCACAATAATAAATTGTGCTGCAGGTGATGCCCAGTAACTGAGTGTTTATCTTAGCCAGGTGGAGGATTGGTTTATAATGGGAAAGGTTTAAGTGAATAGAATAGAGTTTGGTGTTTAAGAAGTGAGGCGTGTATATCTGTGGTGCGGTCTATAAACCTAAAATATCTGTCCATTAGATTATTACGTGTCACAGTATCGCTACTAATCACAATCTATAATCACTTGTAAATTGTAGTTTGCTAATCCGTTGATAACATACGATTGTATGAAACTTGACGTGTGAATAAATTTTGGTTTGAATTGTTTTACCGTTACGCAGTCTCATATCTTTATTGATTTTATTGTGTTTAAAAATATCTAGAGAGCATCAAAAGAACTCGGGATAACGCGCCATATATTTGTTAAGACGTATATTCATTGATTGGTTATTAATCCCTATTTTAGGGGTTAAATACCAATTTATACCACTGGTATTGGAGGCACTGTCAATAATATATATATATCTATGTATATCAACAATAAGAAAAATATGCGTCATAATTAATATATCCCTGACCTATTAAAGAAGTCAATAATCTCTAACAGGTGGTTTGGGGGGGCTGTTAAATGATTTTGCAAAAGCAGAATCAATTAGTACCAGCTTTTAGGTGTAGCTAAAATTTTGCCTTGTGCATTGCTGCGGTAATTAGCACTTTGTAAAACCAAATTATCGATTTTTAGTGATTGTGCTCCAAATGTTAAGTATTGGATGCGAAAAGTACAGTAAGCTCGCGAAAGCTAGTGTAGCCACCGATGCGCTAATGGATTACTCACGGGTTTAGCATCAGGAAGGTAATATGGGGCAGGCGATAAGTCATTTATCCTTGCGGTAACACTAACACATCCAAACGCTATCATTAGCGTTCACTATCAGGGTTATTCAGAGAGAGGTGAAAAGCAGGAGAATGACTGGAGAATGGAAAATTCTAGATCAAAATAGCCATACCAGAAAAATTCTCCCATTTATCTCACTTTCCAAATCGGCTATTTTGACCTAGAATTTTCCATTCTCCAGTCATTCTCCTGCTTTTCACCGCTCTCTGAATAACCCTGTATGGAATAGTGCCCATGGTGTTTTTGGGAGTGACCTGTTCCCAAACAATGATGCAGTGCATTGACTTCGGTTTTAGTTTATAGGTGTTTCGACATATTTCAAATGTAATTGCAATTAATTATATTAACTTTGAAAATCATTTACAGGAAAATATTTCCTCATGGATTTCAGAAAATATTAAAATGAAAGAATGCATGCATTTTGTGGAAAAGACAAAGATGTCTGATACAAGGTAAGTGAAATGTAGCAGAATTTCTCCTGCAAACCCCAACTGTAATGCTTGGGAATATGATCAGTCCAACTTGTTTAGCAATACAGAATAGTAAATATCCAGTGAACATATGCACCTCAAAGTGTTTATCCCAACATCGTGCATGCATCTTTCATCCTTGTTCCACAGAAATAAAACACATAAAAATAACACAAGACATAACCCTGATATTATTTTGTTTTTTTATTTAAATTGTGTCAAACCTAAATCTCAAACCTTGATATAAATAAAACCTAAACAGATCATAGAATATATATGTTTAAGTGGCTAGCAACCCTTTCCCCTGGTCAATCATTACTTTTCCATTAGTATTTCTCTTCTTGGCTTTCACATCCCTTTTTATATCCTTTGGAGATGTTAGTATCCACTATCCAGTGCATTCATCACTCAGCTCAGATGCCTCTCTATTTCTCTGCATGAATTGCTCATTTGGCATTACTCAGTGGTCCAAATCCCCCACACCGGTGGCAATGCTCTTAAAGGGACACTACCACCAAAAAATGAAATGTCCTTATTTTGTTTATTTTATGTTACTGATATCTTACATGTGGTTTGTTTTTCTCTTGTATGTTTAGTTAAGAAAATATGTTACTCTGTGTCACTGGATGTATCCGTTTTGTGATATCTTTTTGTTGTAAATTCCCCACCCATCACAAACTTCCCATCACTTGCTCCTCACTGTGTGGCATTGATCATAAATGCACCCCCTACTGCCTTATCTAAACATTCCCTCCTCCACTTCAGACTGTTAACCCCTTAAGGACCACTGACATACATAGTACGTCATGAGGAAAATTCCCCTTAAGGACCAAGGACATACTATGTACGTCATGGTCCTTTAACAACCTCTACCTCCCTATACTCACCTCTCTGGCTGGGGTCCCGTGGCGGTCTGACAAGCTTGAAGCCTGCCTCACCTTTTATGGGCCCTGGCTGTCGTGATGGCATCATCACCGTGCATGATGACGTCATCACCAGGGGGCCCTGTGCCTGCAGTGATAAATGGGAAAGGGGAGGGGTAGCTTGTTTGGAGTCCTCTCCCTCCCAAATGTCAGGAAAAAAAAAAGAATGGCACCGCTGAAGAGGGCAGAGTCTGCCCTTTTCTGTGGTGCCTCTCTTTAACCCCTTAGGTGCCGGATCACGATTCGGCGCTAGATCGCGATTCGATCCTGGAAATGACTGACATCTTGGATGCCAGCCAAGCCTCCAGGTCATCACCCCAACAACTGACGTTGTCGCCGTATGTGTGATGACATCAGTCGGCAAGTTAACCCTCTAGCTGCCAAGTGGAGATAGGGGGATCCTTTGTATCCCTGTGTCTCTGGATCTGTGACAGCTAGAGGGTAATTTTTGGTATTATTGGAAAGGCCTGATCATGACTGGGTTTGGTGTAAACTTAAGAAAAAATTTAAATAAATAAGAATAATAAAAGTGTTTTTTTTTTTTTTTTTTTTAAATTGTCTGGGTGTATAATAAAACAGGAGTTCCATTAGCGTTTAAACATGATGCTCATAAAACAGTCAACATGAGCTCCACGCACAGTGGTGAAATGGCTCAGCAGTAATGGGGTTAAAAAGCAAAAACATGTAAAAATTGGGTATTCCTAATTCCAAGAGAAATTTCTAAACTATTTAGCCATGGTGTTTTTTGGCGGTTGTAGATTTTAGGGATTAAAGTTCGAAAAGTGTGTTTTTTCCCCCATATTTTCATCATATTCGTAAATTATTTTATAGTAAATTCTACAACGTGATGGAAATAATGGTATCTTTAGAAACTCCATTTAATGGTGAGAAAAACGGTATATAATATGTGTGGGTTCCATTAACAAGTAAGAGGAAATTAGACCTAAACACAAACAGCGCAGAAACGTAATAACAGCAGTGGGTACTTTCTGACTGACAATCGTAAAACCGTCTGGTCACTAAGGGGTTACACATGATGAGCACAAATGGTCTAAAAAGCTCAGCACATGGGGTGATATGGCTCAGCAGGGAAGGGGTTGAACAGCGTTTCTCTTCGCTGTTTTTCGCTACAAATAGAAATATGCACAGCTTTTTTTCTACACTTATGCTAGTCAGAGATCTAGTTGGTATCACCTAGCTGTTCTTTTTCTTCTACTCATGGAAGGGTCCCTCATTCTTAGTTTCCCCTGCCCCTCAAAGGCAAGGGGGGACCTAGCACTATTTTGTTCTGTACAACAATAATCTGTATTAAAGTGAATCTGTCGTGCCTACATGTCATTCTAAACGTGGGCTGGCACGTTCACTGATGTGCATCACTGGTAAAATTAACCGGCCCATGATCGGTTTACTTTGACCCTACCTAAAGGGTACAAGATGCTCAGATTCCTCAATTTGATTACCCATAATAACAACTAAAGAATTAAAAAAGGCAAAACAGAAAATCATCGGACAAGATGTGAGATTGCTCTGTGTATAATAATTAATGCTGTATTTTTTAAAATAACTGTAGCTGCTAGTTTGTTTATAATGATTAATGACATTCATGTTATTGTTTTCTACAGAGAATGTGTTTGCATGTGTGGCTACCCCAGAGACCAACATAATGATTCAGCTATGAGACAACAGCCATTTCAAAGCAATAAAGGATGGGATGTAAAGGAGCACACCAAAGAGATGCCCACTGATGCATTTGGAGATATCAGCTTCACTGGGCTTGGTCCCAGAATAGGAAAGGTTTGTAATGCTTCCTATTTAGGGGTTTATTAACCTCCCTGGCGGTCCAATTCTGACATATTTTATATGTCAGAATCTGTCTAATTTATTCTGGCCCCCTAGCCGATACTTACATGTCCTGCGCTCCCTCACTGTCCCCGCAGTCACACTGCAGCCGATCGCGATGTCACACTTCTTGGTTCACTCCTCGCGAGAAGAGAACCAGGCAGTGTGACGTTGCGAGTGGCTGGAGGAGACTGCGGGGATCAGTGAGGGAGCGCAGGACATGTAAGTATCCAGCCTGAGTGTGGCTCGGGGATACCGCTTTCGGTACAAAAAAAGTTAACCCCGAGTCACACTCGGGAAAACCGTCAGGGAGGTTAATAAAGCACCGAAGTTGAACTAAATTTCGGTGTTTTGTATTTTGGACAATTTCAGCTCACTTCGGTGATTCCATTTCATCAAAAATTTGGTGAATTCCCTATTTATCAAACGGTCACCGCATTTTGCAGAAATTGGAGTTGCCGAAGCAGTTATTGGACATCGTCGAAAATCGTTGAATTGCACCAACAAGCATCGAATTACGCCAAATTGACATCAGTGAATTCCACAGTTCTGAGGAGGATTAAAAAGGAAAACTCTTAATCTCCTAATAGGAATTTAAATCAACAAAAATGTAATAAAAATGCATCAAAATAATAAAAAGGTCCTTTAAAAGATAATGAAAAGTCTGTTATTAAAAAGTCTTTAAAAAAAAAAGGCTTTCAAAAAAATGCAAAAAGGTCTTTTATAAAATATAAAAAATAAAAAGGGTTTTTGGAAAAAAATAAATGGTCTTTAAAAAACAATACATTAATTGCATTGAAACCTTTAAGATTCACCTGTCTAAACCTGTCGAATTGAAAAACTGAAAATCAGGTAATTTTGCCGAAATTGCGGTGCAATGTGGTGGTCTGTGAATATACAAATCAATTGTTTTCAATGGGACAATTTCGGTGCCGTTGAAGTGCTGCAAATTGCACCATATTTTGCTGTCAATTCGCCTGTATTTGTCAAATTGACAGCTTTGTGAATAGAGAAATTGCTGTTTGATTCAGCATTCGGTGGCAAATTCAGAGGTTAGTGAATAACCCCTTTAGTATTTTACTGCAATCAGGAGAATCAGAAAGCACTGGAAGTTCCCACACTATTTTAGGGAGGGGGGGTAACTTCGTTAGCCAAGAGGATCAGCTTGATAGCCCGCAGCATGATACCACGTGTTTCCCTTCTCAGCACGAATCCCACCTGGTCCGAATATATAAGCTGTGGCATAAGGGGGCTAAGCCGTGTTGCAAGCAGATTGGCTAGCAGTTTTACATCATAATTAATGAGCAAAATAGGTCTACAGTTGTGGCAATTGGTGGGATCCTTGTCAGGTTTAGGGATCAGATAAATAAAGGCCTGCAGGGCTGAGAGAGGAATCTCTGTTGAGTCTTCAATAGGTTAAATATCTTTTAATAATACGCTGCTAGTTGTGACAAAAAGATGTAATACACAACGAAGAGGCATTCAGGGCCAGGGATCTTGCCTGTAGGGTTGCCTTTTATCGCTGCCGAGAGTACCGCCGCCATAATCCGCACATCCAGTTGCCTAGCCACTTGTAAGGGGATAGTGGATTGGAAAGAATCTGCCAGGTACTTTGAAATTTCCTCCGGGGACGCTGGTGGTACCCGAAAGTGGTACAATGCTTGAAAATACGAGTGAAAGACTTTAGTGATCTTATCGTTCAGTTAAACCATTCCCCCACCTGGATCCTGGATCTTTGGAATATGAATTGATTGATGCTTGGCCTTTAATGCCTGGCAAATAAATGGCCACACCTATTTTATTATTATTATTATTCTTTATTTATAAAGCGCCAGCATATTCCGCAGCGCTATACAATAAGCACAGTATAGACAGGGTTACAATGCATTGAACAACATTTGACAAACAGTACAGGAGGAGATGAGGGCCCTATTTCCCGTAGGAACTCACACTCTGGGAGGGTTGGGTTGGAAACAGGAGGAGAGGACTGTAAAGTGAGAGTGATTGATGGTTGCGTCAGTGAGTTGGGTGGTAGGCTTCCCTAAATAGGAATGTTTTAAGGGAGCGTTTGAAGGAAGAGAAGTTAGGGGAAAGTCTGACAGTACGAGGTAGAGCATTCCAGAGAGTGGGGGCTGCGCGTGAGAAATCCTGCAGTCTATCATGGGAAGAGGTGATGAGGGGAGAAGCTAGGCGCAGGTCACTGTTTGACCTTAGGGAGCGGGCTGGGGTGTATTTGGTGATTAGTGAGGACAGGTAGTGGGGAGCTGAGTTAGTGAGGGTTTTGTAGGTAAGGGTAAGGATTTTGAACTTAATTCTGCAGTGGATGGGGAGCCAGTGAAGGGACTCGCAATGGGGAGCGGCAGAGACAGAGCGGCGGGTGAGGTGAATTAGCCTGGCGGAGGCGTTCAGGATGGATTGTAGGGGGGAGAGGCGGGACAGAGGGAGGCCAGATAAGAGATTATTGCAATAGTCGAGTCGGGAGATTACCAGGCCGTGTATGAGTTGTTTTGTGGTGACAGCGGTAAGAAATGGCCGAATTCTGGAAATATTACGCAGTTGGTATCGGCAGGAGGAGGAAAGAGACTTGATGTGGGGAATGAAGGAAAGAGCAGAGTCAAGTGTAACTCCAAGACAGCGAACTTGGTTTGATGGGGAGATGGTGATACCCTCCACCGTGATAGAGAAGTCAGGAGGTGGGGAGGCATTGGAGGGAGGAATAAGTAGGAGTTCAGTCTTTGACATGTTGATCTTTAGGTGGTGGGAGGCCATCCAGGAGGAGATGCCAGATAAACAGTCACTGACTTTTGAAAGGACGGGGAGAGAGATCAGGGGTGGAGAGGTAGATCTGAGTGTCATCAGCGTAGAGGTGGTAATTAAAGCCAAAGCTGTTGATGATTTTGCACAGGGAGGAGGTGTAGATGGAAAAGAGCAGAGGACCAAGGACAGAGCCTTGAGGTACACCAACAGATAGTATGGGCATAGTATGCGTAGTTAGTAAATTGTAGGAAACAATGTGATTTTTGGTTGACTAAACTTGTCAAGGCCAATCGCAAGGATATAAATTCCGTAAAGTGTTCTATAAGGTCTGATTTTTTATATAAAGTCTCCATGTCATGAATACGAGAAACTAGGGCGAGTATCTTGGCTGCTTTTTCTCTTTTAACGCTTGAACCCAATTGTATCAATTTACCACACTTTTGTGAGCTTCCCAGAGTACAGGGGATGACACCTCCATATTATTGTTCTCCTTAAAATAAAGTTCCACTGGGTCATTTAGTAATGATTCAATAAGGCACCAGTTCTGCACCCGTTTGGGCATATTAGGTACTCTCAGGGTGACAAGCACAGGCACATGATCAGACCAAGAGATAATCCCGATATGGATCTTTGTTAACATGTGACAATAATGATGGGAGACCAGAAAGGTGTCTACCCTGGTATGTGTTCGGGCT
Organism: Leptobrachium leishanense; assembly: GCA_009667805.1. Taxonomy (NCBI): domain Eukaryota; kingdom Metazoa; phylum Chordata; class Amphibia; order Anura; family Megophryidae; genus Leptobrachium; species Leptobrachium leishanense. Next base: position 84,411,078 of record CM019069.1, on the reverse strand, counting down.
GTGGGTTTTTGGTTTTAGCGCCTGCTAGTAATCTACCAACTGATAGGAACGTAGCCGCTGGAGGATGCAGCATTGCTTAGAAGGCTGTTCACTAGGGCTACCCGCAGCACTTTCTTTAGAGTTGTCTAGTGCAATGATGAAATCACCTACACATACTAAGGTGCTCTCAGTGAAGTTCTCCAATGTAGACAAAATCAAATGGAAGGCAGAGTATTGTTGTGTATTCGGCAAGTAAATACTGGTGAAGGTGAAGACCCTGCTACCCAAGCAGCCCTTTACAAACAAATATTGGCTTCCAGGGTCTTTTAACTGAGCAGAACAATGAAATGGCACATGGGATGACATTAATATGACCACCCCTCTAGATTTGCAATGTGCATAGTTACTATAAAAGGAGTATAGTACCGGCTTGCGAGATTCAGAGCCTAGTCAACCCAAAAAATGCATTTCCTGAATGAAGAGTATGTTGAGAGCCATTCGAAGGTTAACCTGGTGATTGAGCCCCTTAACATTCAATGAGATGAGTTTAAGCGACACCATAAGAGATATGTCCAACAACTAGTAATGTCCTGCAAAGAATCATGTCCACACCATGCGTGGCCTGTATGAAAACTGAGGATCTAACAGGGGTAAAAAACCAATAAACATAATAAGAATAAAGTCAAAATACAAAGTTGATCAACAAACAAGCCGGTGTGACATCCCAAGAAGAACTATCCCCAGTAGGGGTCCTAGTAAAATACCAGCAAGATTGGTATGCACTGCAGCAGGGGTCTTTGTCCAGGTAAAAGATTCAGATAAGGTCAACATAAATCCAGCAGCAGGGCTGAATTTTGGGAGTATAGAATGCGTTTGAGAGTAGATAGGCGGTGAATGTCAGTGAACCAATATGTTCTATGTGTTTAAGAGCAATGAAGATGGCAATAAATGTTTGAGGGCGAGAGTTTATGTGATTGTGTGTCTATGAAAATTAATTATAACGGTTTTGGAGAGCTTTGTATGTGTGTACCAATGTTTTGAATTGAATTCTAAAGGAAACAGGGAGCCAGTATAGAGATTGAGAAGGGGCGAGGTGCGAGAGATAATTTGTTTGCATTTCAAGTGGGTTAGCCATCTCGGTCTTTTAGGTTGAGGAGGGTCTTGTGGTGCGGAAGTGGTGGGAATTCTCCATACCTTTCTGAAATTTTGGCAGGAATCCAGTTGTAAATCGACTAGGAACTTCAGAATATCCACAGCAGCTGTAATTTTGAAAATGTAGTCTACGTACCTCACCATTAGATTGAGCGGGTAACCCCACTGGTAGCAGAAACCATGGTCCCGCAGCTGGTTGGTGATCACAGAAAAGGCTGTGCAGAATTGCAGCGGCATCCTTGATAAGTCTAGCAAAATTTGTAAAGGGTTGCCCTGTAGCTCCACCGGTTTTGTTTGTCTGGAAGCCCTTAAGATATATGAAATCTCTCAGGGCCACCATAGCAGCACCGCTTGGTCCTCTGGCCCTCTGAGCCCTTTCAAACTGTATGGAAGCATCTGGTGGCTGCTTATGAAGCGCATTAAATATTTATTTATAAATAATTTTACCAGGAAGGATACATTGAGATTTCACTCGTTTTCAAGTATGTCCTAGGTTCAAGAACATTGAATTGTTACAGTAGTTACAGAAGCATAGCTGAAAGGTCCTCTGGACCATCATGCTGCTCTGGCAAACCCCAAATTCTAAGTAGTGACCCCAATAATCCAGATCATCCAGTGCATGGTTCAAGTGGATTAAAAGAGTCTATAGACTCTTTTAATCCAATCACAGGTATGGTCCCTGCCATCCTCTAGCTCCTGAAGGCTGGGGCCAATATGGAGGGCATACACTCAAAGATCTTCTAATTTAGCAGAAAATGAAGTTTCCAACTTGGCAAGCATACCGGCGATTATCCTCCTTGGTGGGTACATTTTTAATGATATTCCACCAGTCTGGGTCCGGGAGTGCCAAGCTGTCCGAGCGGGTTGGAGAGGAGTGGCGGGTCGATGACATCTTGGAGGCCTTCTCGGTGTTCGGTGGCATTCCAACAAAATATTGGTGGAGATCAGCCGCTTTGTGCTTGGGCACAACATTTGGGTGTTTGGGGATCTCTTACGAGCGTTTCCCCTGGTCAAGCCAAGCCCTTGGTTTATGATTATTATTATTCTTCCTCAATGTCAAAGAGCGAAGAACAAATTACCACTGAAAGTCAAAAAATGCTTAATGACATGATAATCTCTTGTTTGCTGCGTTCCACTAAAATGATTATTAGTGACAAAAATTAAACCAAAGTATAATTGTGTCAAAATAGTTGATTGCAAAACAATTCTTCCACCTGTCATTTTGATCTAAGTTTGCTTATATTTATTCTAAATGTGTCAATTCTAGTGTCAGTCAAACTCAATTGAATATAGCACCTTATGTATTGGGAACTAAAGTATAGTAGGTATATTTTAATCTGTTAGAGTAATTGCTAAATAATATGATTTTTTTGGGCTCTATATACATCATAAAATAATTATATGAATTTTGTATAATAACCCTTGATCTGTCATAACATCCATTGTACATTTAAAACCGTCTGCTTAGAACAGCATAATATCTTTCCTCCATTTGCATTAATTGTTAATGTTAGAACAAGGCCCTTAACCACTTCACTATCAAGTTGTTTTCCATAAACTTACTGCCAGAACACAGTGGAAAACAACTTTCAATTGCAAACAGTGTAAACATTAATGTAACCTTCATACAATACAATTAGATACATTTTGAAAACAGTAAGCATATTTGATAGGCAGAAGTTGGAGGCCAAAATGTGCAACTACATGTTTTTTTTTTTTTTTTAATACAGCTGGTACTTAAAAAAAAATAACAGATCTCCAAAATGTTGAAGTAGATTCAGAACATTGGATGACATGTCCAAGGTGCAGAAATTTGGAGGGCATAAACATTCTGGAGCCTATTGGCAAATGAATTGTGTTTGCAGTAAATTAAATTCCTTTGCATTGCTCCAGAATATGTTCAGATGGTTTTACTCAATGTTGGCCTCCTGCTTTTGAACATCAAGTATACTCGACCATGGTAGTGAAGGCCCTTAAGTGTTAATGTCTGATGCTCATTCAGTAGAAAATAATTAATGTGTTCATTATAAATATTTTCATGCCCTTTTCCTAATTCTTGCTCATTTGTTTAACCAGCAGTATGTGCGAGTTTCTTCGGATACAACTTCTGATGTCTTGTACCAATTGATGACTGAGCACTGGGGCCTGGAAGTTCCCAATCTTCTAATTTCAGTTACAGGTGGAGCCAAGAATTTCCGCATGAAGATGAGATTAAAAAATATATTCCGCAGAGGATTGGTGAGAGCTGCACAAACAACAGGTGATTGACCACTTTGCATTGATACTGCAATTTCAATATTAAACTTATCCTTGAATAAAGTTAATTGTTTGTCCACTTGAATAATTATATTATTCTACTAATTTCTACTATGTCTCTATTTATAACTTTTAATTTCATCAACTAAATTACAAAACAAATTTTATTTTTCTATGGGAACAGTGAATACTGAGCCTGTGCAGTTACAGAAACGGAATCACGGGACACATTTTAAACTATAAAGGTGCAAGGGAGGTTTTCAACTTGGATGGAATTGGGCATTAATTTGTTAACCATAATGGCTTGGCAAGATTTGCATTCGACATTTAGCAAAGGTTATTATAATGGAAGAAAAAAATAAACTTAATCATCATCCCCTGGGTTGTGTAATGAGAACATTTTGGCAAAGTTTAAGCAGCACAAATGTTTTAACAATACTCCAATTTTGACAATGTGCAGAGACCAGCAGAGGAAGAGCATGACCCTGAAATTTTAAGGGAATGTAGGTCCCCATCAATCCATTGTCCTCCAGGCTGTTGTGGTCAGGCTGCTCACCCATTGCGGAGTGTGGCCGCGGTTCTCTCCCTCTATGTGTGCTGCATTGGGGCTCATCTCCTCTGGGGATCCTGTGTGCGTCTGGCGTCCTGCAGGGTGAGTTCAAAGGGAGAGCCCATATGGTGGCGGCTAGGGCCTCAGGCAAGGGGGCATGACTGGATGGCTCCAGGAGCAGTAGACACGACCCTATGTCCATCACTCCCCTTCTGCCATCCAGATAAATGGGAAGGCGGCAAGAGGGACTGGACTGGTGTGTGTCCTCAGACACGGCGCCCTATTTAAAAAGTGCTCGGTAGTTGTTTATCCCAGAGAATCGATCCAGCGCTCTTTATTACGGTCTACCCATGACTGACCCTTGGCTTGCCCCTCGACCTCAATTGTTTGTCATCTATACTGACCTCTCGCTTGTTTTTGACCATGCTCTCACTTTCTGACTTGGCTTCCCTGCATCGGACTATTATCCTGTCATCCCTAGCCCCGATCCAAGGTACTGCACCATGAGCTCCAGCCTACACAATGTGACAGGGAAGTACATGCTCTTTATTTTTCTGTTAATTGTTTTAACTGGTAAGCAGCTTAGCTGCCCAGTATGGGTTAGTAAGAGAAGACATTTTGTTTAGTTAGACTCTGAATGAAGGACTAGGGTTTGATTTAAGCTTGTTTTTGGGCACTCTGCCTGCAACTGTTGCTGGAAAAATAAAACAAACCTTCAAACTACTTTGGCGTGGCGAAGGGTCAAATTATATGGTGGGATAACCACTGCAAAGACCATGGTCTCTGCAGTGGCTATCACACCATATACTTTGTCCCTTCGTCAAGCCAAAGTATTTTGTTGATCGAAGGGGAAGTCCCAATTTCCCAGCTGCGACAGTCTCCACATAGCCCTCTACTTTTGTTTAGGGCAGAGGGATCCTTTCCGACACTTCTCCAACATAGCGCCCAAGTAGGGGCAGTATCATGGAGACTGGTCAAAGTGGCAACCAGCTGTTTCCCAGTCAGTGACATCATCTAGTATGTGTGATCATAAGTCGCCTACTGATGACCGGTTCGGGCGCAGGGAGACAAAAAATACGCAAACACATAACTGTGGAATAATATATAAATTTATTATATATAGGCCACAGCTAAAAACTCCACACAATAACCCACCATAATGACATAACCATTCCCATAACAAAATTAAAACAATAACCCAGTGCTGAAAGAGGACTCCCCACAACCACCACACACCTCCAAACCAACCAACCACCAAAAACTTCCCAACTCCCAACCATCTGACCAAAGTTATCCTAACTAAAAAGGAACCCCTAGCCAGCACTGCCTACAAGCCCCCGCCGTGACAAAGGAGCCCAACAAAATATTGCGCTAACGAAAAAACCAACCCAACCTGGAATTAAATAACATAGGGAGGGAGGGTGGGGATTTTCACCGCTCTACCTCAGGAGAAAAAGGCGCGCAGAGCCTCTCCACACGCGCCTTAAGTACCCTCCTGTCGACTCCTCCCACACCACTCCCGCTCAATCTCTTCACGCGCTACAAAACTTTCTAGAAAAATCCTCCCTGCGTCCTGGCATCAGAGGAAACTTAAGGGCCTTACGCCTTAGGTGCTTCAGGCCTTCATTCTATTTAAACTGCTTTGGCTTTCTGAATAATGCTCAGCTACTCTGCACTATTCTTTGTGATCACTTGAACTCCAAACCTATCATCATCGATGTTTCTGTGTACAAGTATTTTGACTAGTCTTAGATTTGTCTGCCTGCGGCCTGAATTACTGCTTTATGGGCTGTACCCTGACCTTGTTTTTGTGGCATATCCTTTTGCACTGCACCTTCGGACCTCTATCTTACCTTTCAAGTTCCTGGCTAAATATTCTGTTACAGCTGTGCCTTCGCCATTCATAACCGGGTTTGCTACACTGTAGTCTTGGAGCTTAGAACCTGACGACTCCATTTCCATTTCCTCTGTAACCCCGACAGTATTAGTGAAGTTAATAATGAAATAATTATGCAGTATGTTAGAAAAAAAATATAAACGTGCCACAAAAAGCAATGCTGGAAAAACCAATAACCACACAATTGTTAATGGAGAAAAATGATTCACATAGGAAATTCATGAGTACATATTATGGAATGGATTTATTTAAAGCAACACCTTTAACAGCTCGCGGAGAGCCAGATGCTTCAGAAATGCTATTGTTTTATTATTTGAGCTTTCCTGTTCATTTCAAAAAGCTCTCAAAGTATGTTGACCACTGTTCATCAAGCATTTGTGAACAGCTGCAAAAAGCCACTCCACTGGAAATAGAAAAACGTTTCTCACATCTAAAACCATTAATGCTATGTGCAGACATGATTTTTTTTATTTTAGGAGCTTGGATAATTACCGGAGGCTCTCATGCTGGCGTTATGAAGCAAGTTGGAGAAGCAGTCAGGGACTTTTGCATTGGTAGCGGCAACAAGGAAAATGATATTGTCACAATTGGCATAGCTACATGGGGAATAGTTCACAATCGTAAAAGCTTGATCTCCACCTCTGTAAGTTTTTGATTCAAATACCAAATTCCTTAATCAATTTATATTCGAACTTTATATTCTCAGCTGCAGCACCTAATTAATAATGTTGAAATCTGAGTTTGTGTATCTACTGTATATCTGCATTGGCTATCAAAACATAAAGAATAGATTATTTAAATCTCTTTGTCAGGATTGAAAGTAATCAAAGCCAGGGTGGTGTGAGGTAATTCCGAAAATATGAATAATTACCGGCTATTACATTAACTATTGTAATAATATTAACGGGACAAATTCATTTTTTTAAAGCAAGAGAGAAGAGAAACTATCTCAATTAAAAATAAAGAACAAACCCAAACACAATCACATGGTATAAATCCTCTGAACACATACGCACACATTTATTGACTGAAATGTAACCTGGAAAAATGGGAATAGTATCATCGTATGTAATCAGGTCTAGAGACGTAACATATGTACATTTGATTAAACAGTCAATGGAGCGCCAGTACAAAACTGGAGATACGAGAAAGCACTATACATGTCCTTCGATACTTCTTCCCAATCTTCTCAATAAAGTCACTCTTGAATAAGGTCTCTCTACAAAAGAGAAGATATCATCGCGCAATATATAGGTTAACCATATGAGGAAGATGGAAAAGTAATGATTCTACTCACATATTCATGAGCCTAACCTAGGCTCTAGGATGGATGTCTGATATGGGTCTTCAAGGATATTCAGGTGCCCATGTACCCCCAATGTGGTAGTGGTCTTCAACAGCTTTCCTCTACAGTAAACCACGGAGAGAGAAACCAGTACACTCCCCTAGTGCAATATCATTAAGGTATAATACAATAAATTAATTTATATGGTGCACTCACATGTGGGTGAGCCGCATTGGCTCCAAGACTTCGCACAGGAATTTCGAAGGAAATTCCAAAAAACCTTCTTTAAAATCACGTACCAAGAAGCAGCAGAAATTTAAAATAAATTTATTAATACATTAAAAGAAAAATAATTGTTACCAGAATGCGTTTCGCTCCTCAGAGCTTCTTCAGCTGGTATCACGTATTTACGACCTTGCACTTATCCTGAGAGCGCTTCACTGTTCTTTCTATATGTACATTTGATGTTTAATGTAGCTAAATCCAATTTCATGGAAGACCTTTGCAAACTAATACTATGCACTTACATAATTAGCTGCTTACACACCACAGTGGATAAATGTGGGCAAGGTCGAGCTTCACATGATGGACAGGATGACAGATGACCTCTGTCATTTCATGACTTGGACAAAAGAAATGGAACGGACACACCAGAGTCTCAACAGGACAGCTTTATTGAAGTCAAACGATGCCATGTTTCGGTTCTCAAGTTTGAGAAAGGTTCTGTGTCAGCCAAATCATTGCATCGCATGTTCTAGTGAGTCTACACTGTGCCCATTTCACTTCTTGTGTACCTGATGGGGCGCTGGACAAATCTGAAACGTGTTGGCACCTGGTAAAACAATATAAAAATAATAATTGATCCAATGTATATCTGCTAGAATTAACGTTTGATATATGGTGAGATTTTAATCTGGGGGATTGACTACTAATATGCATCCACTGACTGACTGGGTGGGTTAAATAAAAATTGCACATCTGCAATATACAAATACGTCCATGAAACCACACTTAAAGCATTACCAGGAAACCAAACACCAGTAACACAAAATTGTAAAGTGCAGCTACACCTATGAGCCCACACTCCACCTGAACACCAGTGGTACTGTACACACTGGCATTAAGCAGAGTTTTGCCCCGATGTTCACACAAATACTGCTTTAACTCACTCCTACAAACATAGCAACACTCGATAAATAGACACCTCTTTATTCATACACGTACTGACATTCTATACAAACTTTTACTGCTGCTGTATAAAGTTGTGCTTGTAATGGTTTTCTTTTGCCTTCATTGGGCACTATTTTTTTTTTTTGAGAAAGGATTTTACCAGGAAGGATACATTGAGATTTCTCTCGTTTTCAAGTATGTCCTGGGTGGCGAATATGTACCGTTAGGTGTCTTGCCCAAGGACACTTACTGGAGAGGTGCTCTTACCGGGATTACCTTGTGCCCACTAAAACAGGTACGCTAAGGTGAAAAACTTGCACCCGCAGGTTACCCCTTAGCATCCCCGTTTTAGCTCCATATTACGAGGCAGGAGCTGATTCAGCAGCCTGCCCCGTAATGCAGCACTAAGCCACTGGGTACTCGCGGCAGCGGTTACGCGTCACTGCGAGTCTCCCCTCCTAGAATCCATAGGACATTTTTTTTGTAATAGCCCATTCAGGTATAGACCCTGGCGAATCTTAACAGAAAATGGCCGAACTGTCCAAAAAATATTTTTTAAAAACAAATGGGATATCCCGTGACAACAGTTGCTTCAAACAGAATCATCCAGCAAAGAAGATATATACCTGTATATGTTTATATTTTATGTTATGTCTGGGAACCCTTTACAATAAATGTTTATACGTTCTGCATAATTATTTAACATGCACAGGGAGCTTTTCCGGCAGAATATCAGCTGGATGAAGAGAACCAGGGAAACCAGTCATGCTTAGATAATAACCATTCCCACTTCATTCTTGTGGATGATGGAACTAATGGAAGGTATGGTGTGGAAATTCTATTGAGGGCAAAACTGGAAAAGTTCATTTCTGAGCAAACCAAAGAGAAAGGAGGTATGCAACACGTGTATGCTTGCAAGTATCACAAAAATATTGTAAATAATTGGTTTGTGTTTTGTCTGACTGCATGCACCATTCTGGTAGAAACAACAAGGGCTAGATTCCAAGCCTGTAGATTAAACAATATAGTATTATTAAAATGTGCTTTTATTCCAACGCCGTATTCCTCGGTGCCACACCAGATGCGACATACTAGGGCATCCTCTCAATGCGCAGATATCCAGGGCCAGATTTATAAGTAGGCAGAGTATGCATGATCCACAGGAGCCTGCCACAAGGGGACGCCTTGCTCTGTTAAAAAAGAAAACAAGAAGAAAGTTTTTTTTTTTTTCCTACGATTTACAATCATTTAGACCACTGTATCTCTAGAGCCCTAAGGGGTAGAGGGACATACGAGCTATCATTGGAAAGGCCAGACTATGGCCTTTCTGGTGACATTAAACATAATCAGGTTAAATTTATGTACAATTAAAATAACAAAATTCTTTTTTTCTTTTTTTTTTCTTTTTCTAACGCAGCACTATTATTACGTTTATAATTATAATGTGAAACAATGCTGCGCTAACTTACCTTCTCATTTCCCACACTGTCAGCAAGTGTGGAACTGATGATGCATCGCATTATTTCATCAACACTCTAGACCAGGGGTCAGCAACCTTGGCTCCCTGCTGTTTTGGGAACTACATTTCCCATGTGGTTCGGTCAGACTAATGGGTGACTGAGCATCATGGGAACTGTACTTCCCAAAGCATCAAGGAGCCAAGGTTGCTGACCCCTGCCCTAGACCAATGTTTCCCAAACTTGTCCTCGGGACCCTCAAACAGGCCAGATTTTGCAGATCACCTTCTAGAAATGCAGACTGAAAACTGCAATCATTGAGCAGCGAATAGTATCACCTGTGCTGTGCTTCAGATATCTGGCAAACCTGGTGTGTCAGCGGGTCCTGAGGACAGGTTTGGGAAACACTGCCCTAGACTGTGGCCCTGGGAGAGACCGGGGGACTTTGGAAATCTCTGTACATCACACAAGGCTAAGTGAGAGGTCATTGGTAAGGTCAAAGTCTGATCTTTACAATGATGCCAAACATGACCATGTAATTTCTAAAAAAAAATAAAAAAATGTATTTTTATTTCTCTGTTCTTTCGGCAGAAGCAATATATTCTTTTTACATATAAAACAAACAATGCTGCTGCACTAACTCCAGCAACAGATTCTGCCCCTTCTTTTGATTTGAGCACAGAGAGAAACTGTTTTTCAATATTTTTTAAAAAAATTATAAAACTTTTTTAGTTTGCGCCAAAGCGAAAATATCATATACCGTCCTCCAAGAAAAATAGTAACACCACATATAATTACACATTCAAAATAAAAACATGTTATCATGCTATGTTCCAATTTCTTTTTTTTGGAGGATCATTAAAACATAAGAATATTTGGTCTATTAATATTTTTCTGTACCAAAAGGAAAAGCGGACAAGCTGGACTAGATATGGAATATAAGGACATTAGAGAAAATAACAAGACAATAAATGCATTCATGGATTTATGTTTTATATGCCATTGAATACGGCGTTGCTATTTTTCTGTGAGGACGTAAAATCATCTTACTTTTTAGAAGGTGACGTAAGGTTCATAGAGAGTGAAATAGAATTGGAATGTTTGAAGTTCGTTCAGCGCTGAATTAGGATGTTCATATAAATGCCTTGTTATGGGGATTACTGAATGTTTAAAGTGTGAGTTATTCACAAATCATCAGGGTTAGTCAAACAGATCCGAATGGCTGCCGAAAGGGAACCTAACGCTGAAAATCAGCGTTCGGTTACCTTTCTTGGCCATTCGGCTATCCAGAGTGCAGGCAATTCGCCAAATCCTGGCGAATTGCCTGCACAGACGGTGCCTGTTCGAGGGCAGGGAATCCCCATAGAGAAGCAATGCTTTGGCTATTCAGAGAGCAAAACCCAGCAGTGAAAAGTTGCTGAATTGCCCTGCCATTCGGTGGTTTAATTCGGCAGGTTTATTCAGGCGAATCCCATAGGCTTCAATGTCCCGTTTTATTTCAATATCTAATAAAACAATATTCTGCAGTAAAAAGTCTCTTTATTTATAGATTTTTTGGTTATTTTTAAGCATTTTTTAAAAAAAAAAAAAAATTAAAACGTTTGTTCTATTTTCTGTAACAGCCCTTTTTATTATCATTCCTTGGACCTCATATTTAAATTTCAGATATTTTCGCCAGTAATTTCTTTGCAAACAGCGTTTCACTTATCAAACATTCAAGCAAACTGTTTTTTTTTTCACTCCATTCGTCTGTGGTGTCAGCTTTTTCCGGCGGCTGCCCTGCGTGTGCTCCTGCTCGGGTTTTTCTGGCATTTTCGGCAGGGTCAATCCAGATGTTTTTGCGGGTTTTTGGTGTGCGTTCGCCGGGTTTTGCGGTGAGTTTTCGGCTGGTTTGCGGTGACTTTTCCTGCAATTGGGGACCTTGTGGTGCTTGCTGAATACACTGCAGGGTTACCGAAATAGGATCGCCAAATCGAACCGAATTGAGGAGAACAAAAAGTCACCGAACGTGCGGTGACTTTTCGATTCTCATTGAATTACCCTGTATGTCTAGCTGTGCGCCTAAAGGCTACCTTTCCTTATCATACAGTATCAAAGCAACTCGGTTTGCCTAGGTACATTTGAATGAGTGACTAGTCTAGCCTCATTTTGTGAGCATAAATGTCTTAAGCTTTTCTAGGTGAATCAGAAGCAGCTAAATAAAGCACATTTAGATGCTACAAAAATGTCCTTTTTGACGTGAAAAAACTATCCACTCACCTCATGTTTTTGGTGCAATTTGGCACTATAATCACTTCAGATTTCTGATGTGAGTATAGTGCAAAAACAACATTTATTTTAGTTGTAGGGTTTTGTTATTTTTAGAGTTAGGGCTAACATTCACAGCTAGGGTTTTAAAAGAAGAATCAGAATCTGTTACCTAAAAAAGACGAAGCAATGAAACAGAATCTGGCAGTTAGGGTTCGGCCTTAACCCTAACCCTAAAGCTAAACCTAACCTAACATGCACAAATATTATTAACCAGATCCCTAATACCAACCCTAACCCTAAAATAAAGAGGGTGTCTTTCTTGCATCACACTCATGTCAGAAAAGGAATGTGAGTGTAGTTCTAATTGTGTGATTTTTTTTCTCGCATTAATTGCAACTTTTATTTCAGCCATCTAAATGTGAACTTCTTATTTTTTAAATGGGTGACTTAATTTGGAGCATTGTTTTTAGTCATCAGATACCAAAGTTAACTCAAGTGGGCAAACACAAGCAACATATTAAACAAATCACACTATTTGCAGATGAGATTCTCAAATAGTTTTGATTGTAGTGAATATTCATCTGCAAGTATCTCCATTAGTGCAACTGCACAATTTTTTTAGTTGAATTTTTTTAACAGAAGTTTATTTTCTATATACCTTATAGGAGTAGCAATCAAGATTCCAATTGTTTGTGTTGTGCTGGAAGGCGGGCCTGGCACACTTGATGTAAGTATTCCACAAATCAAAAATATTGATTACTGCAAACACTAAATTATTGCAGAAGCAATTTAAGTTTTCCATATATGTATATGTATCTTTTTCAAGTGAAAACTTGAAAAAGGCTCTTTATAGAGCAGAAATTAGAGATGTGCATTTGTTTCGGAAAAATTCGGAATTTGTAACGAAATTTGATAATTTGTAGTTCGGAAGTACTTCCGAATAACGAATCGATATGAAACGAAATAGAAACAAAACAATATGTCATCATCATAAAAGAAAAATGTTAATAATTGATATCAACTATCGAATTTGAAATGAATTATCAAATACATATCAACTATCAAATTTTAAATGAACTATCAAACACATATCAACTATCAAATTTTAAATGAACTATCAAATACATATCAACTGTCGAATTTGAAATGAACTATCGAATTGATATCAACTATCAAACTGACCTTAACTTAAATACAAGTAATAGTAAGCAAAGTACTTTATGAAACAAATTAATTTTGTTTCACTGTTTAATTTGACTCAAATACTAAATCTGTGACACAGCTTAAAATTTAACACTAGCTTTTCTTTTAACTGCAAAATTTGATTAATTGGGGTTTTATTTAGAGATCCAAAATTCGAATTGATATCAACTATCAAATTGATATATGAAATTCGAATCGATACGAAATCGATACTAAAAACAAAACGAAATACGAAACGAAATTAGTTACGAAATTCCGAAAATCTAAATTATTTAAAAATGTAACGAAACTAAACGAAATGAATTTTTCAGCCATGCACATCCCCAGCAGAAATGTGTGTTCAAAATAAAGGCTCCTGAGATTAACCTTTCGCGAGTGCCCACTTCATATGTTATTTCTTAATTTACAGCTCTAACTAATGAGAAATCATAATAATCACATATTCTCTGTGGTTTTTGTATATTTTGTCAGATTACCATGGTATATATATATAAACATAATTAAAATAAAAAAAAAATCTTTCCTATTCTTTCCACACAGACAATTTACAATGCAATAAACAACAATATTCCATGCGTTATAGTAGAAGGATCTGGTCGAGTGGCTGATGTGATTGCACAGGTTGCTGAACTACCTATATCAAAAATTACAATATCTCTAATTCAGGAGAAGCTGCATACTCTATTCTGTGATACCTTTGATACTTTTACAGAGCACAAAATAGTCGAATGGACCAAAAAGGTACATATCTCCTTGTTTTTGTGTGTCTTATGAACATAAGTATTGAAATACTAATATATTAAAATACTATTATTGAAGTATGTTAACATGGCGATGGAGGAGTAGTAAAATAGCAAAACTGAAGCATATATAAAAATTTCTGAAATATAAAAAATGTAGTTCTTTGAGGAAGTTGAGAAAGGAATTGAAAAGTTTAAATGCTGAGATGAAATTGAGACGTTAATGTGGCATTGTTGGGTAATCAAATGAAATGTTTTATCTGGTTGGGCGCTGCTTACATACAAGGGATATTTATAATGTCCCTTTTACCGATCTATAATAGTCTGCAAAATGTTCAATGAAATTGTCTATTTCTAAACACTCCTGTCTACTGAAAAAGCTGATCCCCTGAACTAGTCAGTGGGAACACTGTGCATCAGTGAGAAACGTTTAAAACAGGATTTTTATTATGGCCAAAAGCCTAAATCTAAAACCAACATCTAAGGATCAACAGTGATCACTTGAAACAAACACAAATATTAAAAATAAAAACAACAGGTATTCTTTGGTAAAATAATCAACGTGTGTATTTAGTATTGATGTGCTCAAAAACACATTTGTATCCAGATTGGTCACAATTGATGTACAGTTGTGTTCAAAATTATTCAACCCCCAATGCTGTAAAGGGTTTTAGGGAATTTAGTGTACATTTGTAATTGTATTCAGAATGAAATCCTACAAGGACTTTTTAAAGAACCATATGCAGCTAAAATGACATCAATTGGTTTTGTAATACAGTAGTAAATGTTTCTTTTGTGAATTCTTCATTGATACAATTATTCAACCCCTTAAAGACTACCACTCTGAAGAACAGAGGTTCATTCAAGTGTTTTCAATCAGGTATTGAAAACACCTGTGGATGTCACGGAGCAGCAATAAAGCATAATAAGCACCAATTAGGCAGCTTTAAAATGACTGTGATACTCAGCTCCTTCTAGACATTTACTGGTGTGGTTACAAACATGGTGAAGTCAAGAAAATGGTCCAGGAAGACAAGAGAAGAGGTGATTACTCTTCACAGGAAGGGCAATGGCTATAAGAAGATTGCAAAGATGCTAAACATACCAAGAGAGACCATAGGAAGCATCATTCGCAAATTCAAGGCAAAGGGCACTGTTGAAACGCTACCTGGTCGTGGCAGAAAGAAGATGCTGACTTCGACTGCTGTGCGCTACCTGAAGCGTAGAGTGGAGAAAAGTCCCCGTGTGACTGCTGAGGAACTGAGAAAAGATTTGTCAGATGTGGGTACTGAAGTTTCAGCTCAGACAATACGGCGCACACAGCGTAATGAAGGCCTCCATGCCAGAACTCCCAGGCGCACCCCCTTGCTGTCTCCAAAGAATAAGAAGAGTCGACTGCAGTATGCCATAAGTCATGTGGACAAACCACAGAAGTTTTGGGATAGTGTTCTGTGGATTGATGAAACAAAATTAGAACTGTTTGGGCCCATGGATCAACGCTATGTTTGGAGGAGGAAGAACAAGGCCTATGAAGAAAAGAACACCTTGCCTACTGTGAAGCATGGCGGGGGGTCAATCATGCTTTGGGGCTGTTTTGCTTCTGCAGGTACAGGGAAGCTTCAGCGTGTGCAAGGTACCATGAATTCTCTTCAGTACCAGGAGATATTGGATGACAATGTGATGCAGTCCGTCACAAACCTGAGGCTTGGGAGACATTGGACCTTTCAACAGGACAATGATCCCAAGCATACCTCCAAGTCCACTAGAGCATGGTTGCAGATTAAAGGCTGGAACATTTTGGAGTGGCCATCGTAGTCACCTGACTTAAATCCGATTGAGAACCTCTGGTGGGACTTAAAGAAAGCAGTTGCAGTGCGCAAGCCTAAGAATGTAACTGAACTGGAAGCTTTTGCCCATGACGAATGGGCAAAGATACCCGTAGATCGCTGCAAGACACTTGTGTCAAGCTATGCTTCACGTTTAAAAGCTGTTTTAACTGTAAAAGGATGTTGTACTAAGTACTAAGATTGAATGTCACTTGGGGGTTGAATAAAACTGATAATGATGTGAGCACAGAAAAGACATTTGTGGTTATTTCATTATAAATGTTATGTTATATTTGTTTGACCTACACGTGCCTCTTTGATTTAATTGTAAGCAAGATGACTGAATGATCAAAATCAATGTCAAACTGGCCAAAACACTCAATTTCAGCGGGGGTTGAATAATTTTGAACACAACTGTATATGTAAATGAAGAGCTCAATCACATACAGAGATAATCGAATACTTGAAAGAAAGTTACAGTGAGCAGAGGCAGTAACATGAGCAAATAAACCTCATATATTATCAGAGGGTGCCTCAACAGAGCCACCAAAACCTATTTTTTGTGCAGCAAGGCAATTAGCTGGTGGAGAACATGGCTATATAAAGTAATGCCCACATATGGTCTCAATTTGAGAGGAGGCAGCCAAATCCACTAAAGTCAAAAAGCCACACAGTGACACAATGTTCAAAAGGGAGATTTGGGAGTAGGGTAGGTTGCCCACAAGCAAGACGCACCGACACGCGTTTCGCCTTGCACAGGCTCGTCAGGAGTGCCGGGAATGAGAAATGAAATTGTGTGTGTATCTTAACCCACTTGCCGGTAGGCTGGTCCCAAAATTAGCCAATGAAACTCATGTCTACTATCTACTGTGTTCATTCAATTTAAGATACAAATTACCCATTAATTCTGGATATAGTATGTTCAGCAAAATATACAGACAAAATATCTGGAAGTGTTCACAAAGCAGATAATTCACAAAGCAGATAATTCTGAATAGGATTTAATAAAGGTAAAAAAATCGAAGAAAATGAAAATACAAATATATCTGGCCTGGTAAATTGATTCAGAGCAGATGATATTCTTATTTATGAATAGAGGTACAGTGTCTCTTTCCTGCGTCTGTTTGTTCCTTATGTTTCACCACCACCGAGTGGTCAAGATTTGAAGTGCGGTATATGAGGAATTTCTTAAAAAAGGGGGGCTTTTACTTCTTTCATTCATCTACAATTGGTCTTGACCTTATAGGAAAAAACAGAGAGAGAGATACATAGTGCATACTGTTTTTCTATTGGGGTTGGTATGGAGAAAAACAATTTCCAACTCAAGTGGACGGGAGCCAGTAATGGTATTAGGTTCACTCTTTTGCGCCTTTCTGGTCCATATAGGTGGTCAGATTCCCTTCTTTATCCTCCTCTTTCCTCGTCTGCTGCAGTGGTTAGTCTGCTGGGCTGTAGTCCTCCCATTAGGTTGCTGGATGCTTCCTGGGGGTCCCAGAGGCTGATATCCGCTGCGCAGTAAACACAGGATGCGTGAGTAAAAGTAATAACGGGATTGTATTTTTTCACATGTGAATACCAGTGAAATAAATTAAAAATTAATAAAGGGGTATCCAGAATGTGTTTCACCGTTGTGGCCTCTTCAGGTGAAGAATTCAAAGTGATGCTAGAATTCTAGCATGATTAATGAGCAGATAAAATGAAATTCTAAGGTGTGATTTGTTAACGTCTGTGTTTACAGAGACTATAAGTAAATAAAATATGATTAATGTGACCTGCACAGTGCTCCTCTATCAAAACATGTCTCAGGATTTCATAGATTATGGGCCCTTTTCCATAGTTGTCGATAAAAGGTAGAGGATATTGGAAAAAATGTGCGTTTGTCTTTGTGTGTCAAATCATAGGTACAGTTTGCCCGTGATGGTGATCATCAGTGCCACTTTTATAGTTAACATTCTGTAATGCAGTATTGTACTTACCGAGTAGTGGGTAGATGTGTTAGACTGTACAGGTAAGCTCTGTTGCGCACTTTCAACGTCTAGGGTGATAAATACACACATTATTAGTAACACATCAGGATATATACTAATTTCCTAAATACACTTCAAACTCAAACACGATAAAGGATTTATATATTTCAGGGTAGTAATTAAAGTACAGTAAACATGGGTGGAAGCCATTAAAGGGGTTATTCAGAGACCACCGAAATGTCACCGTTTTGGTGCTCTCTCTTTCCTCGCACTTCCCCGACCATGCAGTGAATTCTGTATTCACCGCAGGGTCCCCAAAGTGCGGGGAAAACTGCCAAAATTGTCAGATCTGATCATTTCAGTGAGTCTGCATCGGTTTGCTTTTAAAAATTTCACTTACAGGGTTATCCAAAGAGATCCGAATTGCTTGAGAAAGGTAACCGAACGCTGAAAATCAGCGTTCGGTTACCTTTCCTGGCCATTCAGCTATCCAGAGAGCAGGCAATTCGCCAAATACTGGCGAATTGCCTGCATATACGGTGCCTGTTCGGTGCCTATTCGAGGGCAGTGAAATCCCCATGAAAAAGCACTGCTTCGGCTATTCAGAGAACACAAACCAGCAGTGAAAGGTTCCCCTAATGCCCTGCCATTCGGGGGTTTAATTCGGCAAATTTATTCAGGAGAATCCCATAGACTTCAATGTTAAAAATATTCCCGTTTTAATTCAATATCTAATAAACCGTTCATTCTAAAATTCTGCAGCAAAAAGTCTCTGTATTTATAGATTTTTTCGGATACTTTAAGCATTTTTCTGATTTTTTTTTTTTTTATTAAAAGTCCGATTTTTTTTTTTTTTATTAAAAGTCCGATTTTTTTTTTTTTTTTTTCAGTTTACTTATTTTTTTTGTAACAGCCCTCTTTATTATCATTCCTTGGACCTCCTGTGAAAATTTCAGACATTTTCGCTCAGTAGTTTCTTTGCAAACAGAGTTTCTTTTTCCCAGATTCATACAAATGGTTTTTCTAATTTATTCACTGCCTCCTCTACGTCACAGCTGCTTTGTGTGATTCGGCTCATGTTCGGCTCCTGTTCGGCTCTTGTTCCTCTTTTTCAAAGGTTAATCCAGATGTTTTTGCTTGTTTTCAGCGTGCATTCGGTTAGTGTTCGGTGGGTTTACGGCAGCTTTTCCCTGCAATTCGGGGACCCTGTGGTGTTTGCTGAATACACCGCAGGGTCACCGAAATGCAATCGGCAAAAGGAACCGAATTGAAGAGAACGAAAAGTCACCGAACGTGCGGTGACTTTTCGAATCTCTTTGGATAACCCTGTTAATTTATTGAATTGGATCCTATAATTTATCATATCGGATCCTATAAACCGCCGCAAACATGCCGCCAGACAACCACCGTAAACCGACCAGACAGCTGCCAAATGCAGCCGACGAGTCGCCAGACACAGTGCTGACCAGCTGTAGAAAAAAGCCGTCAGACGGGTTAAAAAAAAACAATCCAATTGAAAGTGTCAAATTTGAAACGCTGTTTGCAGAAAAATTACTGGATGAAAATATCTGGAATTAACATATAAGGTCCTAAGAATAATAATAAAAGGTTCTGTTACAGAAAAAAGAAAAAACGCTTTTTAAAAAGAATCAGAAAAAGAAATTGCTGAAAAAATCCTGAAAAATGCCTTAAAAATCCTAAAAAAGAGACTTTTTGCTGCAGATTAAAAGAATAAACTGTTTATTATTTGATAAAAACGGGAATATTTTTTACCCAAGATAGATAAGGGCACCCTCTGTCTGGTGCTATACAGCTTATGGTGTGATGTTTATTTTGATGTGCAAGCGTTGCTGTGCAGTTAAACACACTAATATTTTAAAAGTGCTAGTGCAATACCAATGCAGTAAGTGTGCAGGTCTTCCAGTAATATCACCTTTTTTTTTGAGAAAGGATTTTACTAGGAAGGATACATTGGGATTTCTCTCGTTTTCAAGTATGTCCTGGGTGGCGAGTATGTACTGTTAGGGGTCTTGCCCAAGGACACTTACTGGAGAGGTGTGCTTGCCAGGATTGAACCTGTGTCTCCACAGTCTCTCTCCACAGTTATAGGGCAGTGATGTTACCTCTACTCCACCCAGCCGGTACAAATGGATCCTGCTGGGCCTTTAATAAAACCAGTGTTTTAAAAGCTATTGTAATGTCAAAGCTGCACATATGTACCGGTACCTTCAGTAAATTAAATCTAACCACAACAATTTCTATGCGATTAAGTGTTGCAAAAATCATGAGTTTTATATATATATATATATATGTTACGGGTAATCCTGACATTACCCAAAACCGCAGGGTAAAGCTGCAAAATAATGAAAATTTCAGACTTTACCCGTGTAATCTTAGGACTAACCACCTACCCTTTGGGTAACAGTCTGGAAGAGCTGAAAAATTTGCACTTTACCTGGATAATCTGAAAGCCTGGAGCTTCACCCGGGTAATCTGAGGACTATCCACAGCTTCACCTGGGTAATCTGCAGAGCATCCAACACCGCTTGGGTAACAGTGAATTTTGCTATTATCTATGGATATTATCAACGAAAATGGCAAAAGACAAACATTATAAAGTATTGCAGATATAATGAATATACAGAGTAACAGGATATGTTTCTTATATGAATGTTAGAGTTACATGATCTTTACGATGTGCTTATATATCATTTATAAAACATAATAACCATCAGGTTACTCTTTATATAATATCTTTATCTTCAGAAATTAATTTTCAAACAATTAACGCACAGAGTAACGTTATGGTTATTTAGTGTGGTTTGTGGCTGTGGATACAATTTCATTTAAAAATAACAAAAAAATCAATTTTCTTTTCAGTCAGATAACAGTTTGCAGCTTTACCCGGGTAATCCTCGGGTTTCAGTCAACTGTAACCTGCTGAAAACCCAACAAAAGCAGAGTACCTAGAGGTGTTTGGATACTTTGCAGATTACCCGGATAAAGTCTGATGTTTCGTTCCACATCACACTTTATCCAGCAACACTAGGGTAATGTGCGAATTACCCGGTTAAACCGGAGTACCCAGAGGCCTCTGGATACTTTGCAGATTACCCAGCTAATGTCCGAAATGTCATTTCACTTCGGATTTTTGCTAATGACGCCTGGGTAATGTCAGGATTACCCGGGTAATCCTAGGATTAATCGCACTTCGTGCTTTAACCGTAACATATATATATCTCAAAAGAATTCAAAGCATCAAATAAAATGCAATAAAAACAATCCTTGTGCGAACTTTAGGTAAAAAACGCGAAGCATCTAATTTGTGCAATATAGTGAAAGAAATACAAAGTTAAAGTGCTTTTTTAAATTTTTATTGTGAAGGGAAGACCTTGCGGTCTCTTATTTCCTTCTTTAGAAGCGTAGGAGGGCCACCTTGTGGCCAAAGTGCATAGCGCAATAAGATATGTCTGATTCTACACTGTAAGTCACAATTCAAACCTCATAAAACGTGGGAAAGTGTCCCTTATCCCCCAAGTTTAGGAGATTTTGGGACTAGGAGATAATCTCCTGGGGTTACGTCCTGAGTGTACTTCAGGCTTTCTGGGGGAATGGCGCTTGTAGTAAGTGGGTCCTCATATTAGGGGAACCTTAATGTGTCCAATGTTCACTAATGGATATTATTCGTGGGTGGTTCAAATCACTCCGTGTGCACTGGGTAGCCGGTGATCCTTGTTACCTCAAAGAAAATGAAAGAATATCTAGTGCTCACCGAGATTTAACCAAAGTCAGGGAAAAATACGTGTAGAAGAATCCACTCACGTGGTTAGGCACCTCCTTTTGAATCCGACTCACTATTTCAGCATGTGGGTCCATAAGGGTGACCCTTTTCCCCCTCTTTGCTCAGGTGCCTCTCCTCTGTCCTGGTCCTGAGGTTCAGGGTACTCCTGTTACTGTCTGGATATAATCTTATAACAGAAACCAAGGAGGAGGAGGCTGTTGCTAAAATTAAGGGGTTTATTAATAAAACATATAAAACAATAAAAGCAATGGGAATATTTTTAACATTGAAACCTATGGGATTCGCCTGATTAAACCTGCCGAATAAAGTCACCGAACATCAGGGCATTTCTCTGACATTCCACTGCTGTTCGGCTCTCTGAATAACCCTGTAAGTGCTTCCTACCTTATAGGGTGTGGAGATTAAAATAATCAATATATACTTCTATTTATTAAACTCCTTACAATGAAACGACAACCCCCCCACACACCCCCGTAAAAGAAATAATAAGCAAACAAACAAATACTAAAATAACATCCACATTTTCAACGCTGCACGGATCTCTGTGGGTGCAATTGATTGCCCCAATACATTGGAAAACCCTCAACTTAAATCCAGGATAACCCATCCCATTTGCCCCAAGTTTTAAACATAGTGTAAGAGGAATATTCCTTGATTTTGGACTGTATCTTACAACCAAAATTCCATACGTAGCAGTTGTCACATGACTGATGAAAGGATGGACGATTGAGTGAGTCTCCAGCCAATCCAATGGCTTTTGATGTGACCTTATTGAGTGTCTCTGGGTAGATGCAAATGTTGGTTTCAGGCCTTTTGGCCATAAATCAAATCAGTGAGTTCTGTCCGCTAGCTTTCTGCGAACAACAAATCCCTTGTCTTTGAAGGGCTGAATCAGCCCTTCAGGATGCCTGTGGAGGGGATAGTCAAGATAATATGGATGTGGCTTGTAAAATGTTTCCTTTTCATGTACTTACAAGGAATGCATGAACATCTCATTCCATTAGGTAGTAAAGGTCTTCTATCTATTAATACTTACACTAAAAGACAAAAGTAGAGAAAAATTTGTGTCAAAGTTTTGATTTTCAATGACACATTTTATTCTTTAGATTCAGGATATCATGAGAAACAGTCAGCTATTAACAATCTTTCGGGAGGACAAGGATGAGCAGCAAGATATTGACGTGGCCATTCTTCAAGCCTTGCTTAAGGGTAAATACATTAATATTTCTCACTGCTACAAAATTTGATTATGTCTATCATCACAATTGAAGATTTTTATGTCGTGCATAGTTTGTCATGGAGGTTTTGCAATTGTCTGAGTGCCATGATGTGAATTTTTTGTGGAAAATTGAGGTAACCGTTATCTTCTCAAGTCCAAGAACAAAAAGCTTGATAATTATGCAATGCAGACTTTGCCAAACCAAAAGCAGTTGAAAACATGAGGAGGCTGTACAGAGCTGCTATCTGCAAAATAAGGGCACTATCACTTGCCCTAAGCTAAAACAGGACACTAAGGGGAAAAATGTGCGGTCACAAATCTCCCCTTAGTGTCCCCATTTTAATTGTGATTATAAGGTAGGCGCTGAGTACAGCACCCTGCTGTAACGTTGGGGCTTCCAGCCTTACCTGTGTGCTTGAGGGCAGCATGTCTGATGCTGCTCGCTGACCAACACCCGGTTTAAATGGAGACAGGCAGGGAGGTGGCTGCATGAGGCGCAGCCTGAGTGGGGGGCGCGGTTTGGTGAAGGTCTTTAAAAACCCTCAGTTAATTCTCAGCAGTGCCAGATCGTGGTTATCCATACCTGAGCTCCTTGAACCTGAATTCTATTGTGATTTAACCTGTTATTGACCTCTGCTTGTGTTCTGACTATTCTGCCTTCCGTTGCCCTAGACTATTTTCTTGTACTACGCTACTGCACTGATATCGACCCGGCTATTCCATTTGACTACTCTATATTCTGTATTCCTGATTCTGGCTCGTCTGACTACCCCCGTGTTGCTGACCTGGTTTTGTTACAACATTGTCTTTTGCTTAACCCTTTCTGTCTAGCTAGTTTACCTGGCCAATTCTAAGGACCAGACAGTTAGGGATTCTTCACGGCTACTCTGTTGGTAGCTTTTGGGCTCTGTGGAGTGTTGGGCGTTAAGTACTGCGTGGTGGGATCCGTGAACCGTGACACCTGCCCCGTAATTGCTGCTAGCCTCCAGGATGCTCTGGGCAGCGCTAACGCTGGAGTCTCGTGCTGCTGGGTCACATGGCCTACAAGATCTCACCTCTTGCTAGATCCTGCAGGTCCGTGGAGGGAGAGTGGGACTTTTTCCCCCAGTCTCCCTCTGCTCCCGGCGGCCAGAAGTGGCAGAGCGGGCTTCCGTTCTCGCCATGGGATGAGAGGTGAGTGTGTGATTTTTTTTGGGGGGTTTCAGCTGCAGCTAATTGATTCTGCAAAAGTGAAATCAGTTAGCTACAGCTCTAAGCTGTAGCAAACTTTTCAGTTAGCCGCAACGGTTCGTAATTAGCATTGGGACTTTGTGATCCTAATGCTAATTAGTCTTTGCTTACTCTTCGCGCTCTCCATGTTAAGCATAGGGAGAAAAAAGTACAGTAAGCTTGCGCTAAAAAGCAGCGAGGTGGCCAAACGGGTGTCGAGTGGAAGGAACGTCCATTCTCACGGACATTCCTTCCACTCTCCAAAGACACTCGTCTAACACTAGCCTTAAATGGAAAAAAATCAGATGACTAAAATGCGATTAAAATTCACACTGCCACTATCAATATGTTGTTGTTGTTCCTCTTGTTTTCCACCACCTCACTCAACTAGATTGTAAGTTTGTCTGTGCAGAGCCCTCTACACTACATGTTTCTGTTTAATACCCCCTTTTTATAACATAAAGAACTGTGTAAATTGTTTGCACCATAGTGAAATGACAATGCAGGTAATAATAACAATAAGATGCTACAGTTAAGTTTTTTAATAAACCAATAGAATCTATACAGTAAGCATAAACTTAAAATGTGCTTCCCTTGTTGGATTATCTAGCCCAAAATCTGTTTTATAGTCCACTTAGGCAGCTCCTTGCGTGATTTCAATTAGCTGTCCCCTGCAATGTCATCAGATCGCGCAGTGAAAAGATACATATGGTTCAGTTAAGCAATTCTTATGTAGTACAGGAGAAGCGGGGTCGCGCCTATTCCCCGATTGGGTGGCTGCAATCACCAAATTGTATCCAGCCCAGCAACATGTATAAAACATAACAAGAAGAAAAATGTCATCTGTGCTTATTCCTATTACACCGTGTGAAACAAAACACAATTAGAGGCTTTGGTTTCTTTTAGTTGCCATTAAGAGAGTAAGCTCACCCGCCAAACGTCTAGGCACCTCTAGTGAGGGTGAGTCCTATCCAAAAAATGAAGCTACAGGCTGCTATGTAGCAAACCATCACTGCAATTCTTATGCTTTAATCAATGGATAAGTATTGTGTGTATATATATATATACAGTTGTGTTCAAAATTATTCAACCCCCACTGAAATTGAGTGTTTTGGCCAGTTTGACATTGATTTTGATCATTCAGTCATCTTGCTTACAATTAAATCAAAGAGGCACGTGTAGGTCAGACAAATATAACATAACATTTATAATGAAATAACCACAAATGTCTTTTCTGTGCTCACATCATTATCAGTTTTATTCAACCCCCAAGTGACATTCAATCTTAGTACTTAGTACAACATCCTTTTACAGTTATAACAGCTTTTAAACGTGAAGCATAGCTTGACACAAGTGTCTTGCAGCGATCTACGGGTATCTTCGCCCTATTCGTCATGGGCAAAAGCCTCCAGTTCAGTCACATTCTTAGGCTTGCGCACTGCAACTGCTTTCTTTAAGTCCCACCAGAGGTTCTCAATCGGATTTAAGTCTGGTGACTGCGATGGCCACTCCAAAATGTTCCAGCCTTTAATCTGCAACAATGCTCTAGTGGACTTGGAGGTATGCTTGAGATCATTGTCCTGTTGAAAGGTCCAATGTCTCCCAAGCCTCAGGTTTGTGACAGACTGCATCACATTGTCATCCAATATCTCCTGGTACTGAAGAGAATTCATGGTACCTTGCACACGCTGAAGCTTCCCTGTACCTGCAGAAGCAAAACAGCCCCAAAGCATGATTGACCCCCCGCCATGCTTCACAGTAGGCAAGGTGTTCTTTTCTTCATAGGCCTTGTTCTTCCTCCTCCAAACATAGCGTTGATCCATGGGCCCAAACAGTTCTAATTTTGTTTCATCAGTCCACAGAACACTATCCCAAAACTTCTGTGGTTTTTCCACATGACTTTTGCCATACTGCAGTCGACTCTTCTTATTCTTTGGAGACAGCAAGGGGGTGCGCCTGGGAGTTCTGGCATGGAGGCCTTCATTACGCAGTGTGCGCCGTATTGTCTGAGCTGAAACTTCAGTACCCACATCTGACAAATCTTTTCTCAGTTCCTCAGCAGTCACACGGGGACTTTTCTCCACTCTACGCTTCAGGTAGCGCACAGCAGTCGAAGTCAGCATCTTCTTTCTGCCACGACCAGGTAGCGTTTCAACAGTGCCCTTTGCCTTGAATTTGCGAATGATGCTTCCTATGGTCTCTCTTGGTATGTTTAACATCTTGGCAATCTTCTTATAGCCATTGCCCTTCCTGTGAAGAGTAATCACCTCTTCTCTTGTCTTCCTGGACCATTCTCTTGACTTCACCATGTTTGTAACCGAACCAGTAAATGTCTAGAAGGAGCTGAGTATCACAGTTATTTTAAAGCTGCCTAATTGGTGCTTATTATGCTTTATTGCTGCTCCGTGACATCCACAGGTGTTTTCAATACCTGATTGAAAACACTTGAATGAACCTCTGTTCTTCAGAGTGGTAGTCTTTAAGGGGTTGAATAATTGTGTCAATGAAGAATTCACAAAAGAAACATTTACTACTGTATTACAAAACCAATTGATGTCATTTTAGTTACATATGGTTCTTTAAAAAGTCCTTGTAGGATTTCATTCTGAATACAATTACAAATGTACACTAAATTCCCTAAAACCCTTTACAGCATTGGGGGTTGAATAATTTTGAACACAACTGTATATGTATATATTATCTTTCCTTGTCATCAAGTTCAGATGTGTATGCTGTGTTTGTTGCAGCATCTCTAAGTCATGACCAGCAAGGCCATGAAAATTGGGATCACCAGTTAAAGCTGGCAGTTGCTTGGAACCGAGTTGATATCGCGAGAAGTGAGATATTTACAGATGAACATCAGTGGAAGGTCAGTTTATAAATGCAACAGATAACAGGACATATCATAAACCTATACTGTAGCACTGTTTTTAATACGTGACATATTTTAACTAGTTCTTAATAATTATTACAAATTAATGTCTGTAAATAAAACATTACATTTGATTGGGTAATGAATATTCGTTCCACCGCTTAACATAATTATACACATAAGGATGATTTATGGTTGTTTTGAGCAGGAAAGCGCATGGGCTGCATATTTCATATTTCAAGATTACAATTTTACTTCTAGAGATAGGGGTGTGCAGGTGGTATGTCAAGACATGTCCTAATATTGGACGAAGGGTTCCTATTTGACACTTACTTTCACATCTTGGATGCTCCTTATCTGGTTCATGGTAAATAACAGGATAATTGTCTATATTTCTGTATAGATCTTATTCCTCGTGAAAATGTATATTTTTAGCTAACCCTCTGAACTTTGTGTTTTTTATAATAATAAATGTTACTAGGGTTCACACCCAAAAGAAATGGACTGTTTATCCTGGTGCTGACAGAGCATGTTTAGGCCCGTGTCAGACAAGCGCACTGATCACGTCAGTGTTGCCACACACAAAGTACGTCCACACGTCTGTGCGGACGCTCAACGGACGTGTCAAACGGACGCAGGTTAGGCATGAACATAAAACCTCTATAACGGACGTGCGGAGTGCGCCACGTCCACAACGTCTGCATAGCTTTGTGTGTGAGTGATGGAACGTGGTCAGACAGACTACATTTATACGTCCAGCATTTTTGACGGACAAAATGGTTTTGCATTTTAATTTATTTTCCCTCCTCCATCTGTCAAAAATAACGTCAGTGAAAAAAACAGACTGTGTGGCCACTACTGCGTCTTCCGTCAGAAAGTGCGTCCGTACTGCACAGGCCGTACAAAATGCGCTCGTCTGACACCAGCCTTAGTGGTATCTCATACTGTTCTGTGTGTGTGCAGCAGGTAATATAGGTGTTATTATTCTAAACATGTAGGGCTAAATTACAATCTTCACGCAAATGTTTGCGCCGGCGCAAAAAACATTAACGCGAGAGGTAAAACCATTTGCGCCTAATTCCATATTACATAGTCAGCGCAACAACCGCACGCAATCGTCTACCGCGGGTGAACCTGCGTGAACTTACTGTACTTTGCACGTCCTATACGTAACATTGTGAGCGCAAATGCGAATGTGCGCTGGTACGAGGATGGTATTACAATCTATGTGCAGGATTTAACGCACAGCCTTTGCGCGCATAATTTTAGCAACTCCTAAAAGCAGGTGCTAACGGCATATCTGAACAACCTGGCTGAACCCAAAAAAAAAGACAGCACATAAAAAGGAATGCAGCGACAATATAATGGATGATGGCAGGTGTGTGTGTATTATTACTGTAGCATATGTGCTCATTTTGCATCATAGACGCAGAACCCGTCTCCGATGCCTCTGGCAGACGCAATTCATTTGCTTTTGATAGATGTGTTTCTTCATTTTGATTGGCTGAATGGGTGCAAAAAACTGCGCACGCAAAGATTTTTGCGCGAGACGGCACTGCGCCTGCATTTGTGCGCATCCTGTTTGCGTGCGCAATTGATCGGCAGATGAAAAAAGCCGCTAGGATTGTAATTCCAGCGGTGATTTGCGCGCACAAAAGTTTAACTCTTGGCACAAAGATTTTCGCTTCCCGCAAGGGCTTTTGTGCGAAGATTGTAATATAGCCCGTAGAACATAGACATTTTGTCTAGTCTTTTAGACTTGGTTGTTCCCTCTGCTTTGCCTTGGAATTGCATATACTTGATACAGGGACTATATAGACTTGGTAATGCCCTGCCTAGACACTTCAAACTGGACTGCCTCTACCCCATGACATATCAAATAAATGTATAGATACATATACTGATTCCTATTCCAGCAACGCATGAAAACTCAGTTCAATGATGTGTTTCTATAACGTCACTTAAGCATGCATGACTCTATATCTGGAATCTTAAACACTACCCCCCCAGATGTTTATTGCCTACAAATCCCAGAAGTCTTTGAATGCAATAAATAACCAATGAATCATGGGAGTTGTAGTTCAGAAACATCTGGGGGTGTCAGAGTTTGAGATCCCTGCTCTATATAATTGCAGGGGAGGGAGAAAATGGGACTTACAGGGTTATCCAAAGAGCTCCGAATTGCTTGAGAAAGGTAACCGAACACTGAAAATCAGCGTTCGGTTACCTCTTTCTTGGCCTTTCGGCTATCCAGAGAGCAGGCAATACGCCAAATCCTGGTGAATTGCCTGCACATACGGTACCTGTTCGGTGCCTGTTCGAGGGCAGTGAAATCCCCATGAAAAGCACTGCTTCGGCTATTCAGAGAACACAAACCAGCAGTGAAAGGTTCCCCTAATGCCCTGCCATTCGGTGGTTTAACCCTTTCGCTGCTGAGGCTTTTCCCGCCCCTGTGCTGAGGTCATTTTTTACCTGTTTTGCGCATCATGTTTAAACCTGTTTTGAAGGCTTATTTTAGTATATGACATCGACATATTATATATCGTTCTTTCCGTCAGACTCGGTAGATTCATAATATGTCATTATTATATGTATACGTTGTCATGTTGTATATTATAACAAAAAATGCAATAAAATATGTATTTTCAATAATTTACAGCGTGTAAAGTGTTTTTTTCCACATTTTCATGCGAGCAATTGCGGTTATATTTTGTATGGGGTGCGCTTGTTAAAAAAATTAGAGATGGGGTCTCGTTACATTTTTTTTTGGGGAAAATGACACCATTTTTAACAAACGCACCGCATACAAAAATCGTTAATGCAGCATTATTGTTCACATTATAATTGAAATGGGAACAATATTGCTGCATTAACAAAACAAAAAACAAAAAAAAAAAGTGTTTATTTTTTTTTTTTTTAATTTTTTTTTTAATTTTTTTTTATTTTTTATTTTTTATTTTTTATTTTTTTTTTACATTTTTTTTTACTTTCATGTTTGGTATCGTTGGAACGGCCATGCTCTGGCCGATCCAACGATATCAAAATTTAACCCCTAACTGCCACGGATCGGGAGATAGGGAGTTCATTGGAACTCCCTATCTCCACACTTCGTGGCAGTTAGGGGTTAATGCTAGGACTGGCGTCATCGTGCTGCGCACGATGACGCCAGTCCTCTGGGGGAGTTCCCGGAAGCTTGGCCGACATCCAAGATGTCGGCCAGCTCCCGGGAAGGATCGCAAATCGGCGCTTTTCAGCGCCGATTTGCGATCCAGCTCCCCAGGGGTTAATGCCAGGCATCATTTGGAAGGGCAGGCTGTGCCCTTCCAAATGATGCCTGGGTTAAGCCCCTGTGAGCCGCCGATCGGGAGGGAGAGAGGTCCGAAGGACCTCCCCCCCTCCCTTTCAGGCGCCTCCTCCGCACATGCGGGGGGGGCGCCTGAATTATGTGTCATCGCGGGGGCGCGATGACACATAACAATGGCGGCCACTGCTCCGGATGCCGGGCTGACATCCAGGATGTCAGCCCGCACCGGAGGGGCCAGCGATCGGCCGGTACCCACCGGCCGAACGCTGACCCCAATGCGAGGACGCGCTCAGCGCGTCCTCCGCATACCAGGGGCAATGCTGAGGACGCGCTGAGCGCGTCCTTAGCATTGAAGTGGTTAATTCGGCAAGTTTATTCAGGAGAATCCCATAGGCTTCAATGTTAAAAATATTCCCGTTTTAATTCAATATCTAATAAACCGTTCATTATAAAATTCTGCAGTAAAGTGTCTTTTTATTTACAGATTTTTTAGGATATTTTAAGCATTTTTCGGGATTTTTTTTTTTTAAAAGTCCGATATTTTTTTTTTTTTTTAAGTTTACTTATTTTTTCTGTAACAGCCCTTTTTATTATCATTCCCTGGACCTCATATGTAAATTTCAGACATTTTCGCTCAGTAGTTTCTTTGCAAACAGTGTTTCACTTTTCAATCATTCATGCAAACTGTTTTCCTAATTTATTCACTTCGCTCTGTCTGCGGTCTCGACTTTCTCGGCTTTTTCCGGCGGCTTCACTGCCTGTGATCGGCTCCTGCTCGGATTTTTCCCGCGCCTTCAACGGGTTAATCCAGATGTTTTTGCAGGTTTTCTGTGTGCATTCACCGGGTTTTGCGGTTAGTTTTTGTAGGGTTTGCGGCAGCCTTTCCCTGCAATTCGGGGACCCTGTGATGCTTGCTGAATACACCGCAGGGTCACTGAAATGGGATCGGCAAAAGGAACCGAATTGAAGAGAACGAAAAGTCACCGAACGTGCGGTGACTTTTCGAATCTCTTTGAATTACCCTGATAGTTACCATTGAGTAGGAGGTAACGTTACAGAAAAATGGGAACATAAATACAAATCAGGAGAAATAACGTTTCCATAACAAATCTATTCCCGTGATGAAAAGTAAAGTGTAAGGCATCGCCACATACAGCATCAGTAACTTTGTGATCCGGTATGTTAATGGGACAGCATATACTTTATTTGCTTGACATCTTGTTATTGATATTTGATTTTATATATTTTATTCTTTCAAAGTCTTCCGATCTTCACTCCGTTATGACAGCTGCATTAATTGGCAATAAACCTGACTTTGTTAAACTCTTTTTGGAAAATGGAGTGCGTCTAGAGGAATATACTACTCAAGATACCCTAATTTATCTATACAACAACCTAGACCAATCTTGCTTGTTCCATAGCAAGCTCATCAAAGTTCTTGAAGATGAACGATTTCGATTACAGACACTAAAATCTTCAGTCCTTCAACTTTACCATGTGTCACAAGTATTGAGAGAATTGTTGGGTGAATTTACAAAACCCCTTTATCCAAAGCCAAAGAATACAGAAAGACATCGGCTGTCTATTGCGGTCCCACACATAAAAATAAATGTAAGTGAATTGTTTTACAATTTTATATTATAGATTTGCTCTTATTAATCTGTTATGATTTTATGCCCTGCTACTGTCACTGTTCCTTTTTTATTGCTTTTTAAAATAAGTTTAAAAATATATGTCATTCTACTACCTTTAAAACACTCAAGTAATTTCTTAAGTTCACTATTTCCCATTAGGGAATGTGTCAAAACAACTATGGTACACACATGTTGCATTCTTTATTTCATTGGTCGATGCAAGAATTTCAGGTACCTGAGACAAAACATGTTTTCCTGTCTCCCAACCTTTGTCTCCCCCCATTGTCTCTTTCTCCATTCAGCAACCTCTAATATCTTTCTTTTATTATTTTCCCCCTGCTTTTATGTTTGCTTCTCCAAAGTCATCCACCAATGTCTCTCTATTTACCCCTTCACTACCAAGTGATTTTCCAAAAAAACATGTTCAGGAACCAGTGATTTTTTGAAAAATCATTTTTAATTAAATATCAGGGTCATTCAAAGAGATTCGAAAAGTCACCGCACGTTCGGTGACTTTTCGTTCTCTTCAATTCGGTTCCTTTTGCCGATCCCATTTCGGTGACCCTGCGGTGTATTCAGCAAACACCACAGGGTCCCCGAATTGCGGGGAAAAGCTGCCGCAAGCCCGACGAAAACAAACCGCAAAACCCAGAGAATGCAAGCCGAAAACCCTCAAAAACATCTGGATTAACCTGCCGAAAACCACGGAAAAACCCGAGCAGGAACCGATCACCCGCAGCAAAGCAGCCAGAAAAAGCCGAGACCGCAGACAGAGCGAAGTGAATAAATTAGGAAAACAGTTTGTATGAATGTTTGAAATGTGAAACACTGTTTGCAAAGAAACTACTGAGCGAAAATGTCTGAAAACTACATATGAGGTCCAGGGAATGATAATAAAGAGGGCTGTTACAGAAAAAATAAGTAAACTTAAAAAAAAAAAAATCGGACTTTTTTTTAAAAAAAAAAATCGGACTTTTTTAAAAAAAAATGCTTAAAATATCCTAAAAAATCTATAAATAAAGAGACTCTTTACTGCATAATTTTATAATGAACGATTTATTAGATATTGAATTAAAACGGGAATATTTTTAACATTGAAGCCTATGGGATTCTCTTGAATAAACTTGCCGAATTAAACCACCGAATGGCAGGGCATTTCAGGAACCTTTCACTGCTGGTTTGCGTTCTCTGAATAGCCGAAGCAGTGCTTTTTCATGGGGTTTTCACTGCCCTCGAACAGGCACCGCATGGTCAGGCAATTCGCCAGGATTTGGCGAATTGCCTGCTCTCTGGATAGCCGAATGGCCAAGAAAGGTAAACAAACGCTGATTTTCAGCGTTCGGTTACCTTTCTCAAGCAATTCGAATCTCTTTGAATTACCCTGTATAGTGTAAGACATATTTAAAAATACTCCTAATCAATCTGTTACTGCACTAACATATTTGGTCAGTAGATGGTGCCATCTACTGCAAAATTGAGTTACAGTTGCAGACCATTGTACACTGCAAAAAATGTATCCGCTTGCTGAATGTCCGATGTCAGGACATCCAGTTAGCTGACTTTACAGTTTTAGCTCTTTGGGCATTATGCCCACAGGGCTAAAACTTTGAGGGCACCTTCTGCACCCCAAAAGCAAACGAAATTTGGTTGCAGCAGATCGAGATTTCTCGACATTGGGGCACCAGATGTGCCTTTTGAAGCCCAAGATATCTTGACCTCGGTAGTGAAGGGGCTAATCTTTTCTTATCCTGTAATGCCTCACTAACATAACTCCCTAACCCCTCTAATGTATCTCTCTTTTGATCTTTTGTCATCCTACAATGATAAATTACCAAAGTCTGAAAATCAATGTACATCAATGGCAATACTCTATAAGGAGTGATAACAATTGCAAGAAGCTTGGTAATAATCTGCATTGCAGCTCTGTGATTTCACGTGGATACCATCAGTTTGCACATCCTATACTTTACATAGGATGTATAAAAATAGCACTACTGGCTAACTTCTCCAAGTCACTTGTTCTTTTTGCTGTGAGCACAAAATAGGGCCACCTTGAACCTGGTGTAAAGTGATCCCACAAGAGCAACATTTTTTTAAAACCATTCAAAAAATATTGCGTATTCGCATAAGAATGAAAGGATTGCCTATTTCCTTACATAGTGTTGCCTTTTTACATCACCTTTTAGGCATTCATTTATTCATCAGAAAAAAGTGGTGATTCTCTGCGCTTCCCTCTTTGGTGTTGGATATTTTTCAGGTGATAGATCTTCTTATGATATTATAAATCGCTTTTCACAAATGATCTTCAATCCTCAGGAAAAAGGGGGATAAATGGCAACATAGTGTGATCCATATCATCATCAGTGCCCCCCGATAATTTATACAAAAGTTAAACTCACATGTGGAGGTGTCATAAATCAGACACTAGATGTACTGCGCAGACGGTATTTTTGAGGAGATACCGGACTCCCCTTTGAGATCTTCGTTCCCAGGTGCTCCTCCAAGAAAATAAAACAAACAGCTGCAGGACCTTAATTAAAGGTTAATGAAATTTTATTCTTTAAACAATTAAAATAGTAAAATATCAATGCCCAAACATGTTTCGCGACCAAGTCGCTTCCTCAGTAGGCAAAAAGTAAAGATGATTTTTACTTTTTGCCTACTGAGGAAGCGACTTGGTCGCGAAACATGTTTGGGCATTGATATTTTACTATTTTAATTGTTTAAAGAATAAAATTTCATTAACCTTTAATTAAGGTCCTGCAGCTGTTTGTTTTATTTTCTTGGAGGAGCACCTGGGAACGAAGATCTCAAAGGGGAGTCCGGTATCTCCTCAAAAATACCGTCTGCGCAGTACATCTAGTGTCTGATTTATGACACCTCCACATGTGAGTTTAACTTTTATATAAATTATCGGGGGGCACTGATGATGATATGGATCACACTATGTTGCCATTTATCCCCCTTTTTCCTGAGGATTGAAGATCATTTGTGAAAAGCGATTTATAATATCATAAGAAGATCTATCACCTGAAAAATATTCAACACCAAAGAGGGAAGCGCAGAGAATCACCACTTTTTTCTGTTGTTCTAGTATTTGACGGTTAGAGGTAAATCGTCTTGTGTGTGAACTTCTGCTGCTGACTGTTGAACTGCCATTTATTTAGTACGGACTTTTTTTTGATCCTACATATCAATTGTATAACTGTTGCATTGTTCAGTTTGTCCACTAGGGGGCGCCAGATACTTATTTTTCCTTTATTCATTTATTCATGACACATTTTGAGCTGCTTCTACAAGAGACCCTTTGACACATTTCTCTAAGTAGTTTTAGTATATTATTGTATTACTATTATGTTCAATACTGGCGTGTTCCTTACATTCTGATATATTTTGTCCATGAAGGTTCAGGGAGTCACACTCAGATCTTTCCACAAGCGCTCCCAGGGTAAAGCACCCTGTACTATGGATCCAGTCCGAGATCTTTTTATTTGGGCCACTGTCCAAAACCGGAAAGAGCTGGCAGACATCATATGGGGTCAGGTATGTTTATTATTTACTATAATAATAACTGATTGTTAAATAAAGTGTTTTTGTTTATTTAGAACAATGTAAGTTATATAATATTGCTATCTTCTTGTTTTTGCTGATGTGTCCTGTCACTCTATATGTGTGAGACAGAAAAAGACATAGGGCGGTGTT
Organism: Leptobrachium leishanense; assembly: GCA_009667805.1. Classification (NCBI taxonomy): domain Eukaryota; kingdom Metazoa; phylum Chordata; class Amphibia; order Anura; family Megophryidae; genus Leptobrachium; species Leptobrachium leishanense. Next base: position 84,375,604 of record CM019069.1, on the reverse strand, counting down.
ACAAAGCTGGTGCTAATTTAACCAGAGCTGTTGTAAACTGAGCAACTCCATAGACTGTGGACCACATTACCTTCTTCATGCTAAGGTGAAGTGAGCGTTAACATTAGCCTTGGTGGCCCTAGCGTTGGCGCACCTTATTACAATCCAAACGCTATTGGGTTGAAAAACCCGTTAGCGATTGGTATCTTGCGTGAGGTTACTATGCTTTGCGCTCCCTATACTTAACATGGGGAGTGCAAAGAGTTAATTAATGTTAATATTACAATATACTAATGCTAATTACATCCGCCTGCGGTTAACCCGACAGTTAACCACATCCTGGACTTGGTGCTAATGGATTCCGCTGCTGCAGAATCTGTCAGCACCAGCCAAAAATCCCCCAAAATAAATCCGATTCTCACCTCCTATCCCACGGCGAGGACCGCGGCTCCATCCGCCTCCTCTGTCCGCCGGGAGCAGGGAGAGATTGGGGAAAAAAGTCCCCCAGTCTCCCTCTGCTGATCACTACGCTGACCTGCCGGATCTCGTGAGGAGAGATCCGGCAGGTCATGTGACCGGCAGCGTCTGCCTCAATGTAGTCCTATGGACTCCATTGAGGGGGATGCTCGCAGCGGCGCTTAGCGCTGCCGCGCGCATCCCGGGATTTAGCACCCGATAACGATGCAGGCAGCTTTTCTAGTGCCTGCATCATAATCTCACACTAAAACGGGGACGCAAAGGAGAAACCTGCAGGTGCAGGTCTTTCTCCTTTGCATCTCCGTTTTAGCGTCAAGAAGCTAATGATGCCCTATAATGGCTCTCGGAAGTTTACAAGAGCTCTGGTTAAGTTAGCACCAACTTTGTAATATAGCCCATAGTGTATTGCTCTCACGAGTATTCTTTTTTTTCGAATAATTTATCTCTTGTGTTTTCATTTTATCTTCACAGTGTCATGATTGTATAGCAGCAGCACTGGGTTGTAGTAAAATTCTTAAGGAACTTTCAAAAGAGGAAGAAGACGCAGATACCTCAGAAGATATGTTGGCCTTGGCTGAAGAATATGAACTTAGAGCTATAGGTTGTAAATCTGAACTGTACGGTCTCACATAAATAATATTTTTAGAATGTTTTTCTTTAAATCTATTTTGTACAATAGCTTGTAAAATTAGCGACCAGCCTGCACAGAGATGAAATAAGTGTCTCCTAAAAATCCTGTATTGGTTTACCACAACCTTATAATGAACCTTAAAATAATAATAATATACAAATCGAATATTTGTAAGACTGTGACATTACAGCATTAATGCACAATTTGAGTTAGTGGAAAAATTTAAGTGATTGGCAAAAGTGTGGCATAATATAGGCAAGCTGAAATCTCAGTTTCTTTTACCTTATCTTTTATAATACAGAGGGATTGATAAACTGGAAGATTTACAGGGCTATTCAAAAAGAGGTGAAAACCTTGAGAATGACTGGAGAATTGAAAATTATAGGTCAAAATAGTCAAACCAGAAAAATTCTCCCATTTATCTCACTTTCTAAATTGGCTATTTGGTCTAGATTATTCATTCTCCTGGCAATTCTCAAGGTTTTCACCTCTCTCTGAATAGCCCTGATACTCTTAAAACTAACAGGGTTATCCAAAGAGATCCGAATTGCTTGAGAAAGGTAACCGAACGCTGACAATCAGCGTTCGGTTACCTTTCCTGACCATTCGGCTATCCAGAGAGCAGGCAATTCGCCAAATCCTGGCGAATTGCCTGAACATACGGTGCCTGTTCGGTGCCTGTTCGAGGGCAGAGAAAACCCCATAAAAAAGCACTGCTTCGGCAATTCAGAGAACACAAACCAGCAGTGAAAGGTTCCCCTAATGCCCTGCCATTCGGTGGTTTAATTCGGCAAATTTATTCAGGAGAATCCCATAGGCTTCAATGTTAAAAATATTCCTGTTTTAATTCAATATCTAATAAACCGTTCATTATAAAATTCTGCAGCAAAAAGTCTCTTTATTTATAGATTTTTTAGGATACTTTAAGCATTTTTCAGATTTTTTTTTTTTTTAAAAAGTCCGATTTTTTTTTTTTTTTTTTTTTCAGTTTGCTTATTTTTTTTGTAATAGTTCTCTTTATTATCATTCTCTGGACCTCCTGTGAAAATTTCAGACATTTTCGCTCAGTAGTTTCTTTGCAAACAGCGTTTCATTTTCCCAGATTCATACAAATGGTTTTTCTAATTTATTCACTGCCTCCTCTACCTCACAGCTGCTTCGGCTCTGTGTGATTCGGCTCCTGTTCGGCTCCTGTTCGGCTTTTTCGAAGGTTAATCCAGATGTTTTTGCTTGTTTTCAGCGTGCATTCGGTTAGTTTTCGTCAGGTTTTCGGCAGCTTTTCCCTGCAATTCGGGGACCCTGTGCTGTTTGCTGAATACACCGCAGGGTCACCGAAATGCAATCGGCAAAAGGAACCGAATTGAAGAGAATGAAAAGTCACCGAACGTGCGGTGACTTTTCGAATCTCTTTGGATAACCCTGTAAATATAAAAAGTGATAAAGTTCATATGGTATGTTTTGCTGCATCCATCGTAGAAGGGGTTATTTAGCAGGCAAGTGAGATTGTCACTTTAAAATCATCAAAGTACAGTCACCAGTGTGGCAAACAATGGTGAAACGTGGTAAATGAAGAATAGCTGAAGTTTACTCATTTTTCAGAGTTGTTCACAACTGTTTGCATCAACTTTACCTGCCATAGTTGAAGTTTGGTACTCTAGATAGCCGAAGTTCACCATAATTGCAATGGTGTGTTTTTTGCTGTAACTACTTTGAGGAAACCACAGTGGTTAGAATTTCTGTGCAAAATCCTAAAAAAAGCAGTGATCATTAGGAGTACTTTTACTCGCTTGAAAATTAGCCTGTGAAAACATCTTCTTTCAAGAATTTCTAGAGTTTGCAAATTTGATATAATTTTACTTATTGAATCTCAAGGGTTTACATATAAAACTGCTGCAGCCCCTTTAAGTTTCCAGAAGAATAAATAAACTAAATATGAAATAAAATGAATGCTATGGGTTTGTCTTTTTACAGGTGTATTTGCTGAATGTTACAGAAAAGATGACGAACGAGCCCTAAAGCTCTTAATTCGAGTTTCAGACGCATGGGGGAAAACCACCTGTTTAAAATTGGCTTTGGAAGCTAAAGATCTGAAATTTGTATCTCATGGAGGAGTACAGGTATATACTTTAAAACCAAAAACGTTCTTATGTTTGGGATGGGTTTGTGATTGTGTCTTGATTATATTAAAGTATTTCTTAACAGAATTTAAAAACCTACAAATCAGGACTTAAACTGACTTGTGCCTCTTCTCTAGACCTAATTTCTATTTATGCAATCTTTAACTCAAATTCATAGGAAATATGTAGGGCTCTATTCCAAGGTTGTTGTAAACTTAACAACCCCAGAGAATATGGGCCCTTTTCCCTCCTCAATGCTAAAAAGGGGATGCTAACGGAGAAAAGCTGCGCCTGTAGGGGGAGTGGTGGCTTATGGGGGGTGGATTCCACATTCGCAACCATAGTTGTGGTTGCTAGGAAAGCCTGGAACTCTACCTCTCCACTATTGGTGAGGAGGGAGACCAGGAGGGCGGGGTTGAAGGGTGGGCCAGTACCGGTACCCTATTTAGATCAATTCCTCCAGCTGGTGAGTGCTCAATTGTTCTGAGCCATCCTAAATACAGGGATCCTTGAGTGCTCTTCCCTTTGTACCATTCCCTGTTGCCGAACCTTGGATTGTCATTATAAGGTATACACACCTTTGCCAACAGCCCCTACCCTGGAACCATTCTACCGACCTTGAATATTGGGCTGCCCCTCTTGTATTGATGCCTAGGACTGCCTTTCTGCATCCTAAGCACCACATCTAGAACCCTGACACAGCATTGCCCCTGCCTTAGCCACATTGGCAGCAAATATCAGGGTGCCTGATTAGAATGCAAACACTAGAAATGGTACTTCTCAGCCGATGAAAGGTTGAAATAGAAGATCTTAACTGTATGCCAAATCAGTAGTATGATTATCAGTCTATTTGACATGATCCAAGCACAGATTGTTTTTCATTGTGAAAATTTCAAATGACTCTTTAAAAATCCAGCTATTGTGTGTCCTGTTTTTAAAGGCATTTCTCACCAGAGTTTGGTTTGGAGAATTATCTGTCGATAACGGGCTATGTCGAATAATCCTTTGTATGTTGTGCTTTCCTCTTCTCTACACCCGTCTCATAACATTCAGGTAATTAAATAAATTATGTATAATGTTTGCTTATTAGGCTGAGGTAAAAATAATGTTGATATAATTATTATTTATTCACAAATATTAATCTCCAATCATCGATGACACACTTTTTATTTACATATAAGGCTAGCATCAGACGAACTCAGTCATCACATCCGTGTCGCCGCACTGCTTAACGTCCGTCGTAGCATTGATTTGTGATCAACAGAGACAAACACATGAAGTACGTGCGCACCGAAGTGTGGCAAAGGACGATGGCAAAGGACGCCATTTAGGCCTCAACGTAAAAACGCTATGACGGACACCCAGAGTGCTCCGCATCCGCGTAGTGGCCTGCTTGTGTGATGACACAACGTCAGACGCAGCGCATTTGCGACGTCCATCACGTTGACGCTCAGAAGTTTTTTTGGTCTGGCTGACTGTACCTGTCATTTAATTTTAATTAATTTTGTTCCCCATATTTCCCTTTTTTTCTACATTCGTTAAAAAAAATGAACCGTGTGGTATCTACAGTATCTTCCGTCAGTACGTCCGTCTGTTATGCACGCAGAGTGCGCTCTGACTGCGTTAATCTGACATTAGCCTAAAAGTGACATGGTAGATAATCCACTTTAGCATGGTTAAATTTTAGGGGATTAATAATCTTAGTGATAGTTATCTAAATCCTAGGAGGTTATAGGAGACAACAGACTTGGCCAATTTCCACATGAATAGTCACAATTGAGGTGTCTGCAGAGGCCAAACAAAGTACCATAAAAGTTATGTTTACCATATGAACCCCTTGGCTGGGGAAGACGTGTAGGGGATGTCCTAGTGTTTCACCAGAACATGCGGAGGACATCCCTAACATGTCATTGCTTACCCGCAGCTCTCAGGAAAAATCACTGCTGGTGTCGGGAATCCCGTGGTGGTCTGACTTCCTGAAAGTCAGACCACACCTTGGGACCTCCCCTGCCCACTGACATCATCACACATGGGCGTGATGATGTCAGAAATGGAACTTCCCCTGCCTGGAGCAGGAGCCAGGCATGACCAGTTGCAATTTGAGGCTTGGCTTTTGCAATAATAAACTTTATTAATTACAGTGTTTTAATCTCACTTTTTGTCCTCCACCACAACTCAAATAAGTACTGCTTTATCCAACAGGCCAAGCATCAAACTGCAAGTGGTCATGTTTAGCTCCTGCTGAAGAGGGTGAAACAGCACTGTCCAGGAGTGGCTTTGACCAGTTGCATAAACCTGATCTCTGCCATCTAGTATGGCAATGGCATTGATTGAAGAGTTCTGTGTGAAAACAGACCCAGGATGCAATAAAATTGAATCAGATGTCATTTGCATGTCTTACCCAGAGTTCTGTGCTGCATATGGGGAAGGTAGCACAGGAGCTCTGGGATGCAGTACTTGGAATTGCTGTGATGTGCAAATGGCTTCTTCAATAATAAACTTTATTTAGATAATAAACGTATAGAGAGACAAGTTCTTTCCGTTCTGCAATCTGAAAATCGAGTGACTAATGGAGCTTATTTTTCACATATGTTTTGAATTTTATGTATATTTTAATTACTTTTAATATATTTTTTCAGAAAAGATGAAGAGATCCTTCAAAGGCTAGCAATGGAAAAAGAAAACCAGGCACAGATGTTTTCCATGGAGTCTGTATCGAATGATACAGGAAACCGACGTCCTGCGCCAAATTAAGTATTTATACATCTAAGATTGTCTGCCCTCACTTTAGGTTTTCTTCTTCACTGTAATTTGCCAAATTTGTTTTAAGCGCTATTTTTCGAAATTTCTCAGTTTTAGCTACACATTACGGGACAAGTGTTGATTCAGCAGCCTGCCCCTTAACGTAGCGCTAAGCCCATGGATACTCGACGCAGGGATAATGTGCCGTCCCGATCATCCCCTCCTGTAGTCCATAGGACTCCACTGAGGCTTCAACTCCCAGGTCACATGACCTGCAGGTTCTCGCCTCTTGCAAGATTCTGCAGATCGGCAGAGTGATCGCGGAGGGAGACTGGTGACTTTTTTCACGCCACTCCCAGCGGCCAGAAGAGGGGGATCGAGCCGTTGTTCTCGCCGTGGGATGAAAGGTGAGTATCTGATTTGTGGTTTCTTTTACAGCAGAAGCGGAATCAGCACCAGCTCCTAGCTGTGGTTAACTTTTGGGCTAACCGCAGCAGCATGTAATTAGGACTTTGTAATCCTAACGCTAATTAACTCTTTGTATGTTAAGCATAGGGAGCGCAAACTACAGTAAGCTCGTGCTAAAAACCACAAGATCCGAATCGCTAACGGGTTTTTTAACCCATTAGCGTTTAGAATGTAATAAGGGTGGCCAATGTTAGGGCCACTTAATCTAACATTAACGGTCACATAGCTGAGTGCTAACGTTGGCGTTAAGAATGTAATATTGCCCGTAATGTCTTTTTCTGGATTTTCTTCCCACTTAGTAAACAAGGTTGAGATTGCATGAATTTCTCAAGCTATTTTTATCACATCACTTGCTATTGCAAGTCAAATGGTAACTTGTTTAGTGCGGCAAGTTGAATTGTAGTGGTAACATACTATCTCTAGCGGGTTAACATGAGCGGTAATTTTGCAAGTTAAAACACTCACAGGTCACACATTATACCTGTCAATATCTAACACAAGAATTTAAACCGTATTTTAAAGAGACACTACCACTAAAAAGTAAAATGTTCTTATATTGTTGATTTTATATTGCTGACATATTACATACTAATGTATTTGTTTTATTGTATACTTCTTGTCTACTAATCTTGTACACTGCTGAATAATCAACTACTTATTTACAAAAGTAAAAATAACGAAAGTAGTCCTTCTTTGATTATATATTGTGTGTATATCACTATATTAACTGATCTGATAATTAAAATGCCCTTTAAAATAAAGGACTTAAGATCACAACACAATGCTTAAAGGGACACTACCACCAAAGAGTGCAATCATGGGAAAAATCCACAAAATGGACATGAGATAAAAAAACTAACTTTATTTTTCCTTTTTACCTGCAATTACTTCAAAAAAGAAAAAAAAACAGCATTGCGTGATTTATTAACTGTTCTTATTTGTAATGAACGAGTAATCTAGTTACAGCTTATGTAAGTGGTAGTGTCCCTTTTAATGGACTAGAGATGTTGAAGCATTAATAAATGATTACTTTCTTCTGTACCAATAATCAGCAGAATTATATTTGAAGGTGCTTAACAAACCTATAGACAACTTATATTAGCATAATAATCATGACATTGAGCTGTTACCTTTTCATGTAGTATGTTCAGACTGGTTACTTTCTTTAATACGCTAAAAAAATTATAACTGTTAATAGCTTTTAACCTCCCTGGCGGTCTATTTATTTCAAATTTTCATGTCCCAAAGCACTCTATTTCCCCCCCCCCCTAGCGGTATCCCGAGTGTAGCTCGGGGTTAAATTCCTATGTTGGAAGCGTTAACCCCGAGCAACATTGGGGATGCTGCTGGATACATCACCTGCCCCTGCGCTCCCTCAATGTCCCCAGCTGTCTCCTCCGATCGGGACCTCATACTTCCTGGTTCCCTCCTCGCGAGAAGGGAATCCAGGAAGTAAAACATCGCGCTCGCCGGAGGAGACTGCAGAGATCAGGAAGGGAGCGCACGGAGAGGTGATGTATCCAGCCCGAGTGTGGCTCAGGGTTACCGCTTTCAGCAGTGAAATTTAACCCCCGAGACACACTCGGGATAACCATCAGGGAGGTTAATAACATCTAGACATGTGCACAGCACAAAATTTCGTTTTGAACTAATGGATTAGTCCTAAAATGCAATTTATTTAGTTACTAAAGAAATTCGTTTTCAGTTCTTTAGTATGAAAACTAATTTCATTCATCCGAAAACCAATGGATACAATTACTATTGTAGTGGCTCCTCAGAGGGCTGAGATCGCTGCTTGTTACAGTATCTCTCACTCTCAGCACAATGTGGGCCATATTACATAGTTGGTGCTAACATAACCAGAGCTGTTGTAAACTTCCCAGAGCCATTATAGTCTATGGAGGTTTTCAGTTTACAACAGCTCTGGTTAAGTTAGCACCAACATTGTAATACTGCCCCATGTCAGGCAAAGCTGTTACAGTAACTGACTGCCGCTCAGAGTTTTAGTAAAACTAGTAAATAATATTTTTATATATAAGAGGTTAGAACAATATTATTTCCTTGTTTTACGGAAACTCTGAGCGCTATTACAGTCAGTTACTGTAACAACTGAGCCTGATACATTGTACTGAGAGATAATGTAACAAGCAGCCGATCTCAGCTCTCACAGATTTAAAGGGCTGAAAAAAAAGGATCCTCTCTGTATAATGTTTAGAACATCCTCCTGCATTAATACCCCTCTCTGTATAATGTATACAACATCCACCTGCATTAATTAATACCCCTCTCTGTATAATATATAGAACATCCTCCTGAATTAATTAATGTCCCTCTCTGTATAGAACATCCTCCTCAATTTATACCTTTCTCTGTTTAATATATATAACATCCTCCTGCATTAATACCCCTCTCTGTATAATGTATAGAACATCCTCCTGCATTAATTAATGCCCCTCTCTGTATAGAACATCCTACTGCATTGGCATGTGGAGGGTGCAGAACTTCGGATGTTGTGATGTTGCGCTCTTCGTTGCTGGTCTCCTTCACTCATTAATGTAATATCACAAAAAGGACTGAAACTAAAATGTAGTGCATTTTATTTTAGTTTCTTTCGTTTTTTGTACTGTGCAGTTTCGTTTCTCTTGAGTCCTACTAAAACTAAATTATCCCAAAATTCTGACTAAATCGTTTTAGTACTAAAACGAATGCACATGTCTAATAACATCAAATAATCTGCAATTTTATGTTGTCTCTGTATTTTTAATGGGATACTTTCCCCCGTGCATGACCCCTGTATTGACTATGAAGCGCTAATCTACTCACATATAGTGAGGATACCATAACTATACTTCCAGATTGGTTGGAGCAGTTTATGAGGTTGAAAAGACTTCCTGGTAATGAGTTCATATTAAAGTAATCAATGTAAAACAGAAATTGGGATGTCTAAGGAATAATGACACAGAAATACAATCATCGTGCATTATATCTACATTAAAAAGTGAAATGCCCCCTTAGTACTGGTCGCACTCACAAAATGCCAAATCTTTATAGCATATATAAGAATATACTCGCTGTTAACCCACTGCTACGTCCACTGGAAAGTCTGGATACTCAGTTCGATAGCTCCCACCGCCACAGGAACACAAGCGAGGCTTACGGGCTCACAGCTCAGCAGGCGACCTAGTTCCACAGTTCCAGGGCGGCCATCTTTCTCCTTGGTTTCCTTGGATTACTCTGCAATTTTATGTTGTCTCTGTATTTTTAATGGGATACTTTCCTCCGTGCATGACCCCTGTAATGACTATGAAGCGCTAAACTACTCACATATAGTGAGGATACCATAACTATACTTCCAGATTGGTTGGAGCAGTTTATGAGGTTGAAAAGACTTCCTGGTAATGAGTTCATATTGTTAGGATTTCACAATTTAGGATAGTGAACTCACATTCATAGCTAATAGTATTTTTATTTTCACTTTTAGGACTCCAATGGCATCTGTTTTTGAATCTAAAAAAATAAAATGTATGACATTCACTGAACGTTTTAAAGCTTTCTTCCTGGCCCCGATTGTTATCTTCCACTTAAACATCCTGTCATACTTTGGATTCCTCCTGCTATTTGCCTATGTACTCATGATTGACTTTCAGCCATCTCCTTCTTGGAGGGAACATGTGATCTATTTCTGGCTTTTTTCCCTTGTCTGTGAGGAAATAAGGCAGGTATGTACATCTAAATGTAATATTTATACAACATGCTATCAAAATGGGGAAAGAATTTAAGGCATGTTTCCTAAATGTTTAAAATGTACATTTTTCTACTCCACAAGTTGTGTGTTGTTGCATTTCTGAACGGCTGATGATAGTTCCCTGCGTATCTCTAATTTTCCATAGAGAAGCAGAGGAAACTTGGGCAATAAAAACCAGGAAATGTCATTCACTGGCTATCTCACTGAATGGCTTCTGGGTAGAGTTATAAGCTCAACGTTAAAATCGTTTTTTATTAAAAAGTGTTTTTAAAAATTTGAATTCAAGATTCTTGCACTATAACCATTTTAATAACTGAAGGTTATTAGCATTCTTAGAACGTCCCTTTAAGTCAGTAATTCAGGTTTTAATGTTATTCTCACCAAAAGGTACACAAAGAATTGCTAAACAGTGGACCTTAATTTTCAGGTTTTTATATTTAAATTTTATAGATTTAACACAACTTATTTTAATCATTCTTAAAACAACTCCTTGTTCTTAATTATAGTTCATTACATACATTTTTATAGTTACTAGTACTTTAGTAGCACAGATTTTTACCACTAGTATTATTCTGTTTACATCCCAAAACCATTTGCAGCCAATGAAAATTCAGCACCATGGTGCACATGGTATAAAGAATCACCTATGCACAACCATCATCTGTATGCATGTGTCTTTTTTTATTCTTGTTGCCTAATGGTGTACGTATTTGAGAAAAACAATATGGCAGCAATTCTATATGTCTGTATATTTATCTATTTGAAATTTATATATTGAAGATTGCAATATTTTGCAATTTGATTTTGTTTGTCTTCAGTAGTTATTGGGCACGTATTGGTGCAGACATGTAGTTGTGATGCCATTCATATCACTGAGCTATTGATTGTTGTGCTGGTGTGAAGTGTTTACCGTACATGGATTTTATCTCTATTACAGAGGCATTTCAAGGCTGATTTGTTACTGGAGGGAATTTTCAAAAGCTTTGATCTTATGAATACAATATCTCCATTTTTATAGATTTTATTGCTCATTGATGGGTTACCATTAATTTTGTGAATTATGAAGAAAAATAATCACTAGGTGAGGAGGAGGGAACGCTCCACTACCTTCCCTTGCTGTACTTTGATGGAAACAGAGATCAGATAGTTTGTTAGTGTTCTTCCACTACAAACTGATCTGCAGTTACAGTTACAAGTTTTTATAAAGTGCTAACAAGTTCCGTAGCACTGTACAATGGCAGGGATACTCTATGTCTATGAAGTCTTATGGAATAGAGAAGTGAAATCGCAAAAACACCAGTTGTCTTGAAATAAGGGCCCAGTCATTTATTTGCATCAGCCTGGTAATTATATTTTCAAACTAGATTTTGATTTCAGGACGTTCTTTATCCCATTATAATGGCAACTAAAACTTTTATAAGTTTTAAAAAAAATCCTCAATATTAGTTGGAGTCAGAAGCAGCTTTGGCCAGAACAAATCAGTATAAATATCTGCCATTCACAACATTGCATGTCAGATTCATTCATCTTCGACAAACTGTTATGCAGAGAAGCATTTATTCTTCAAATAATTCCGAAGCATCTAATTGTGAGTTAGATATGGTCCAGTTTACTATTATGTGTTTTCTGTATTCTATGCTGCCTTATTAGAATTTACCAGTTTGCGAGTATCTGACCCATTTGAAGAGCTATATGAGCTTTCTCAGCAACAAGGCCTGAGGATCGTGTCTGGAGATGTCTGTTGTTGCTCTGGTCCTGCTATCATTCCTAAGACTTAATATTCCATTTAGCCATTGGATCTTTTTGATGTGTGTTGTGAATATTTGTTCTTTGCCTGTTCTCTAAACATGGAAGAATGACACATTCTTAAACTACTGTAACTGTCTGAGATATGCTTTCTCTAGATTCACATTTTGGGCTTCTATGTCTCTACATCTGAACTTCTCTCTGTCTCTGTGGCCTAATCCTGGAGTTTCAAATAATACTTTTTGTTTGCTATTACACTACATTTGGCTATCTGCCAATTTGGTAAAAGCACCTGTAGAAGAATATCAGGCATGTATGCTGTATGATGGAGGTCTGAGAATAATTTGTAATGGTTAAAATACCTAGGGCTCTACCTCCTTCAAGCTAACACTAGCATCAGCATCAGCGCTAGCTTAGAGGAGGTCATAGCGCTGCGTCCACGTTAAAAAAAAGTTAGTGCTTGCTAATTAGCGATTTGTTAGACGCGTTTACTGTACTTTGCGCTCCCTATACCTAACATGGGGAGCGCAAAGTGAAAGCAAAGAGTAACTCGCGTTAGGATCACTTGGTTCTAACTGAAAAAGTTACCACCAGGCCAGAGGTGTAGGTAACGGATTGCGTTGCTGCAGAATCCATTACCTAAAGCTCAAAACCCCCCAAAAACCAAATACTCACCGCTTATCCCGCGGCAAGATTGGCGGCCTGATCCGCTGCTTCTGGCCGCTGGGAGCAGAGGGAGACTGGGGGAAGAAAGTCCTCGTCTCCCTCAGTGATCACTCCACCGACCAGCAGGATCTCGCAAGAGGCGAGATCCTGCCAGTCATGTGACCTGGCAGCGCGATCCTCCATGTTGTCCTACGGACGCCATGGAGGGATGCTGGGGGTGGATCTGTAGCGCTGCCCCAGCATCCGCAAGCATAGTGATCGCTAAGGGGCAGGCTGTCGGACTCGGCGCCTGCCCAAAGATCTGCTGGGAAAACTGGAACACTAAGGGGAAGTTAGCGTACGCTAATTTTTCCTCTTAGCGTCCCAGTTTTAGCTCAGGGCAACTGATAGATATTGCCCCTATATGGAGAAAAGCTTTACTTCCCCCTCTGGTAAATTAGTAAATCACTACGGATTGTGGAAATCTTGGATAGACAAGAAAGATAAAATAGCAGAATTGACTTGAAAAGTCCCCTTCTATAATTTCCCTATAGGTAGTGTCCCATGCCGATGCTTTTTTTCCTTTAGGATTGTGTTGTACATATATAGATTCAGTTGGGGGGAGAAAATAAACTATATGATCGAAAAGTGGATGGATGGATTGATGCATTATTATCTTTATCTCAGAAATATTAATTTCTATAGATACAATGTTAATATTTTTGTGTTAATTTTGTTGTGAATGTGTAAATGTAAACCTTTTTTTTAAAAAAAAAATAATATATATAATTAAATACTTATTTTAAAATGGTATTTACATCTTCTGATGAATCCTCTGATTCAGCTCATTCATACATGGTTCATAAAACCATTTGAGGAAACCAAAGAAATTACACAAATGCTATATTATTTGATTCATCCTGTTTGCTACGTGTTATGTTCTTGTTTTTATTTACTTGAAAGCTGATATATGACCCTGATGGATTTGGACTTTTGAGACAGGCTTCACTGTACTTCACTGATTTCTGGAATAAGTTAGATATCTGCGCCATCTTTATCTTTATTGCTGGTCTGACATTCAGGTAGGCAAACATTTAAATGATTTTTCTTATACTTCTCAAAATAAAAACATGTGATTGAAAACTAACATTTTCTGGTAAACTTAATTTATGTTTTTTGATTACAGTTAAATATAAGAATAATTTTGTGATAGAATTTTGGCTCTTGGTGATCAGGTTTACCAAAAACATGATGTTCTTGGTTCTTGATGGTATAGACTCTTGCCGTCATGGACTGTGAGTTTAAAGACAATTTTTTTTTTTATTTAAAATAATGCTTAATTTAACGAGATTATGTAACATATGGCTTCTGCTAAATAGGCTCTGGTGTCAATACCTAATAAACATCACACATAAACACGCACATAAAGAAATAAAAAGAATTGACGCAGTCCATAATACCAATGAAAGAACACTTATAACATAAAAGCTATTTCCAACAAAACAAGTAAATAATCCAGAATACCAGTGAAATAGTATTACATGAAAATACAGAAATACAATCTTTAATACTATGCCTTCTTAAACCCTTTGGCCAGGCATAAAGTTAGGGAAAAACATGTAAGTCGCTCCTGCCAGCGCAAGAAAATGTGCAAAATTGACTTGCTAATAAATATAGATACGTATGCCAAATATACTATGATAATGTGATCATGTGCATAAAAGTGCAATAGTGCCCAAAAAAAGTAAAAAACATAATATTTCAGAGCCTTAAAAAGACAGGCTCTTGAAATATGTTGTACAGAATTCTCCACCGTGCCTACATGGCTCCCTATAGGATGGCCTAAGCTGGTCTATCGCCCACTGCGGAATGCCATAAATGTGGGCACTCCCCGGCCGATCTTTGGCATTGTTTGTGGTCCTGTCCCTTCATCCAGCTATTTTGGGACTCTGTACATAGGTTTAGCTCCGCAATCCTTCATATTACACCCCCGTCACTCCCGAATGGGCTATCTTCAATTTCCTCGCTCCTACCTCGACTCACCCCCTGTCCAGATGTCTCCGATTCTGGCTGGCCCTGTTTGCGGCCACGGGTAAGAAGGCCATTTTCTCACAATGGAATTCTACCACCCCCCTCCTTTCGCATGGTGTGTGATAGGATCTATGCTATCCGGGTTATTCAGAGAGCGTGAAAAGCAGGAGAATGACTGGAGAATGAAAAATTCTAGGTCAAAATAGACGATTTGGAAAGTGAGATGAAAGGGAGAATTTTTCTGGTTTGGCTATTTTGACCTAGAATTTTTCATTCTCCAGTCATTCTTTTTTTCCGTTGACAAAATTTTTTATTATACAGAAAGTATATAGTACAAAGAAACAAATACAGTAACATATAAGAATAATACATCAGTGAATAATAGTACAAAAATGAGGGCCAAACAACAGTAATGTAATATGGCGTGTGGGGATTTACTTGTGTTGAGTCTCCAAATCAAAAGCAGGTCTCCTGGAGCAAACAATATATCTGTAAGTTATCATTGAGGTATCACTAGAGACTCCCCAGGGCATCGGCGCCTCCACATCAGGCCACGACGCTGAGTATGGTTCAAAAAATGTGTGGCCATCGAAAAAGAAGTCTGAAAAAAGGAATCTCAAAGGGGGGAGTAAAAGGAGATAAAGAGTAAGTGAACAGTAGTCCATGGGAAAGGAAGAGAGAAGAGAGAAAAAAAAATAAAAAAATATATAAATGGGGGGAGGGGGAGGGGGGGGATCTATAGTACAATTCACGTTTCAGTCGTATGTGCGGAAGGTCGGCAAGACAGAAACTCATCTGGTTCAGGAATCTCCCCAGGGCCTCAAAAGCAGGCAACTATCCTTCCCCGACCATTGGGAGGTCTGAGGTAGAGGGATTCGTATGGTTAGACTTGTAGTCGTCCCAATAGAACCATGTGTTGCAAAAGGCCTCTATCTGTCCTCGCTCCACTGCTACCAAGCAGTCAATAGCTCGCAGTCGTTCCACCTCAGTCACCCACATCCGTCTAGAAGGGACAGTGGCAGTCTTCCAGTACAGTGGAATCAACAATCTAGCTGCGAATACTAGGCGTAATGCCGCAGATTTATGCATAGTTTTAATAGACGTTGGGAACTGTAGTAGGAGGTAAGTCTTAGCAGAGAATTCCACCTCCAACGCAGTGATGGTGATGACTCCATCATGGACCATCCTCTAGAAGGGGACCAGATGAGGGCACTCCCACCATATGTGAAGGAAAGTACCCACGGGTGCTCCACATCTCCAGCAGGAGGGGTCAGAGCTTGGGTGGATTCTGTGGATCCGCTCCGGAGTCCAATACCAAAAGGAGAGTATTTTATATGCGTTTTATGCACATTTCAATGTCGGGGACCCCCGATGAGTTAATGCGTAGGTCATGGACCACGTTTCCATAGAGGAGGAGTCACCTAAAAGTTCATGCCATGTCGATTGGAACTGTGGCGGGTCAACAGTGGAATCCTGTAGCAGTCGGTAAAGAGTAGAAATGCACCTATTAAGTGGGATACCTAATTTGTAAAAGTTCTCAAAAGGCATTAGAGGTCTGGTAAGGCTATATCCAGCGTTCAGTGACTTAAGAAAAGATTTAACCTGAGCATAGTTAAATTGTTCCAGGAAAGTTAGTGGCGATGATCCATCAGCAGATGCAAGCGGGGGTATGGTATCATCTCTTAAAAAGGAGTGTACTGTGATCCTATCTGGGAGATCAAATCTATGTTTCAAAGTGGGACAGATTCCTGGTAGAAAGCCCGAATTGTGCTGTAGTGGCAGGAGTGGAGAAACAGCCGACGACAAAGATCTCGACATACGTATTCTCCTCCAGATCCGCAAAGTTTCTCGGGGGATGCTCCATCGAGTCCGATCATCGGGGGAATCCCTAGGGCGGACCCAGGGCAAAGTCCATAGAGGGGTCTCCATGAGTTTTTCCTCTATATCCAGCCACAACTTTTCCTCCGATGTCAGCGACCAATCGAGTATACGGGCCAGCTGTGTGGCAAAAAAGTAGAGCTTGATGTCCGGAAGGGCCAAACCTCCACGAGCTTTAGAGCGGCACAGGGTCTCATGTTGTACTCTGGGTCTCCCTTTAGGCCATATAAATTTCAAAATCTGGGAACGGAGAGCGGTAAAGAATCCAGCTGGGATGGGAATCGGCACTGTTTGAAAAATGTAGAGGAAACGGGGCAGCAGGTTCATTTTGATCACATTTATCCTTCCTAGCCAAGAAATAAATTTGGTTGTCCAGCGATCTAGATCCGATTTAAAGGAGTCGAGGAGTGGTTGATAATTGTATTCAAAAAGCCGGGAGTGAGAGGAGGTCAGCCATATACCCAGGTATCTCATCTTAGACACACACCAGGTGAATGGGAACCGTTGTTTTAGCCGTCTGGTCACCTTCGGGTGCAAGTTAATATCCAAGAGTTCTGATTTATCCCTGTTGATGCGAAAGCTAGAGTATTCTCCAAACTCGGCTTCTCCAGTCATTCTCCTGCTTTTCACGCTCTCTGAATAACCCTGTATATTTTTGATTGACTGGGTGGAAACCTCCTTACACCTGGAGGACAAAACAAGCCATTTTTCCTAAATTGGTTGCCTTTTATTGCACACGAAGGCATTTATAGGACACGAAGGCATTGCTACGTAACACCTTTCTCTGCGCCCCTGGTATTCCCTACAAATGTTGAGAAGTTTCCCTTCGGTCCCTGCTACAACCCCCGATTCCACCTTTCCCCAATTCTTTGACTCTACTGATCATTCACCCTCTCACCCTTCGATACTCCCTTTGAACCTGTTGGTGACTCCCCTCCACGCTCTACCTCGGCCCTGTCTTGCTGATTGCTCACCCCTAACTTCCTATGGCCCTCGGTTGGGGCATTATCCTCCATGCTTTGTTTGTCGCCGCCTCTGTTATGCCTCTCTTTTTATTGTTCCTGTATAACTGTCTTTATGTTCATTGTATCTACACTTCTGTACCACAACTGAACCAACAATAAACATATTTAAAAAACAAACAAAAAAGGGCGGGCTCTGCCTTGATCATCTTGTGTCAACTATGGGATGACACCGCCCTATTCTGTGTTTATGTTTCCCGTTTTCCCCCGAATGAACATAGAATAGTACATTCTAAGTAGACTGCAGAGACTTAACGGGATTGAAAGCACTCACCGATGTTGGAGCCTTTTGGTATGCCCGGCTCTGGTTTATTCACCTTAGACACTATTAATGGTAGTGTATTGTCCCACTTTTATTTCCTCCGGTCACCTTCCAATTTCTTGTCATTCATATATGGAGTGAGGGGTAGAATAAACCCCCTATTATGTGTCGTAGCTAAACACTGGGCAAAAACGCCAAATGTGATAAAACTATGTTTCATTAATAAAAAATAACTGGAAACACGGGAACAGAACTATCAGCCATTATGTGTTGACATTCCTATTATAAAAAAATTCTAATGTGATACAATAAGCAACATTACAATTTTTGATTTATGATATATTTTACTGTCTCTATATTTTTTCCGTATATTATGTGTATTTCTTGGATTTTTGAACTTTTCAGATCCGTTGAATATTTTGGGGGCCTATGGTTTTGGGCTTGTCTGAGGAGCTTCCTTTCTCTTGAAGTATCGATCCTGCTATTTGTGTAGATCTTTGTTGCTATTTTATAATATTGTATATGTAAATGTTTGTTCATTATTGGTATGTTATTTTTATTGTATACGCAAAGGTCGGGTAACTATTGAGCCGTGGGGTAAAAAACCCGTTGAGAACAAAAATAGTCATTGTGATTCTTCTTGTGAATGTCGAGAAAACAATATAATCTTCTCTTATCATCAGATTATTTTCAGCAACATTTTATCCTGGAAGAATTATTCTTTCCCTAGACTTTGTTATATTCTGTTTACGGCTTATGCACATTTTTACCATCAGCAAAACACTTGGACCAAAAATCATAATTGTTAAAAGGATGGTGAGTACTTTTGGAATATAGTAGCTATTATCTTATGCTGAATTTTGATTTTTATTTCCTTATTTTCAGTGACCCCCCCACATCATCAAATGTTTTTGTATAAACCCCCCACCCTGCCAAAACGTGTGCAAGACAAAATGTAGCTCATATAACCATATAACCCCACTTTCCTATATTTTAATGCAGAATTGATACAGGATTTTAAATTTTTTCATAAACCCTCTCCCCAAAAAAGAAAAACAGATGATCAAGACAAAATGTAGCACATATACAGTGGCAAGAAAAAGTATGTGAACCCTTTGGGATTACGTGGAGTTTTGCATGAATTGGTCATAAAATGTGCTCTGATCTTCATCTAAGTCACAACAATTTGAAAAACACAGTCTGCTTAAAATAATACACCACAAACATTATATGTTTTCATGTTTTTATTGAACAGAACATGTAAACATTCACAGTGCAGGGTGGAAAAAGTATGTGAACCTTTGGACTTAATAACTGGTTGACCCTCCTTTGGCAGCAATAACCTCAACCAATCGTTTCCTGTAGTTGCAGATCAGACCTGCACAACGATCTGGAGTAATTTTGGACCACTCCTCTTCACAAAACTGTTTCAGTGTAGCAATATTCTTGGGATACATAAATACAGAAAAAATGGTGTTGCGCCCATACTCACCGGAGCGGCAGCAACTGCCAGGAGTAACAGCCCAGTTAATGTATAAAACATAAGAAGGAAAAAAAAAGTGTCGTCTGCGCTCGTTTCTATGTTTCTACTCCTGGCAGTTGCTGCCGCTCTGGTGAGTATGGGCGCGACGCCATTTTTTCTGTATTTATGTATATCATGCTTGTAACCAATGTTCCCTCTAATTTTTGGGGGCCGTGAGCGCACCAGATTTTTCATGAGCAACAATATTTTCGTCATGAGCGCTTATTGACTATGGTAACCAATAGTTGGTTTTTTAAAAGTAGCGCAATTGATCGTACGTGTAAGTGAAAACTGTTCAAAGCTAAAACGAAGCAACCAGATGATTTGATAAAACTTATATCTGAATGAATGTATATTTATATTTTCTAACTCATGTGAGAAAAGAAAAGGAAAAACTTCCATCAATTAAGGTACATGAGACTTCTACAAATATCAGTCCTATCATTTATAAGGCTAGGGTCAGAGTGGGGCAGTCGGAACGCGCGTGCAGGCGCACTAAATCACGGCGGCAGTAGCAGCACATAACGGCCAATGACGGCCAATATACGCAGTACGTGCGTACGAAAGTGCGCCGACACCACGCAACAGCAAATGAACGCATTTTTATCAGAACGTGAAACCGCTGCTACTGACGTACAAAGTGCGCTGCGGCCGCATAGCAGCGTGTGTGCGTGATTAGGAGATGTCAGACGCTGCTAGTGTGCGGCCACATAACGTTCAAACAGCCGGATTTCCTAGACTTCTTTTCACCCCATCGTCATGAAATACGTCCAGAATTGCGCATCGTCTGACCACTTAAGCGTATTCCGTGAAAAAATGCGTGCGCACGCATCGACGTACATTTTGACGGTGGCTGCAGAAAATGCGCTCATCTGTCCCTAGCCTTAGAGTCTGATAACCTATATTTACCTAGATTTGTTCACGTCTGTCTCGAGTTAGTTGCCAACGGGTGTACACTTGATCAAGGTTGATATGTTCACCTGAATTTAAATAAGTTTTATCCTTATATAGACAGTCCAGATGATCAACTTGAAGTCGGTTATGCATTTTGGTCTTTGTTGCATTCATGAGACTATATCCACGTTCACACTCGGCACTGGAAGCCTGGAACGAGGCGCATATATCGACTAGCAGTGGCTAACTCGCTGAATTCTTCTTCAGTAAGGATGTAAGAAACAATGTCGTCGAAATTTTTAAACATTCCTGCTTTAACTTTCTCACAAGAATAAACTTGAAGTCCCGATACTGTTTGCAAGTCTGCTTCTTGTATTCATCCCTGTCAGTTTTACCAAGTAATTTACTGTATTTAACTGCTAGGTTTGCAATCTCGGTTTGCCCATTTTCATAGCTGGAAACGTCTGTCAGAGTACGTAACTCAAACACCTTCCAATCTAGCAACTCGTCGTCTGGGAACCGGCGATCCAAGTGGTCACAGACGCGTTCGATAAATCTGATTACCGAGGCTGTGTCTACTTCTTCATATTTGGTTAACAGATCTTTAGCATCATCGCTCCAGTGTACGCATTCGCACGAGGTACTGCGAGCGCAACTTGGCAATTTTCGCTTTGACTAACTGATGTGCTTCGACTGGGGACAAACAACTTCTTTGGAATACTTTACTGAGGTCTGCTAATTGTCCAAGAACGTCATGGAGAAAAGTAAGTGCGACGTGATACTGAGGATTTCTCAAACGCTTCAAACAATACTTGTTAATAGGATCGTTATTTTCACTGACCTGTTGCCGACAGTACTCTTCCAATACAGTGTAGTTCTCATTATTGCATTAACTGCAAAATAACGCGATAGCCAACGAACTTCGTTTAACGGTCTGAATGCAATAACATCACTTTCGGTCACTTTCGCCAGCTCTACCAGTTCTTGTCGCTTTACAGTTGACTTGCTAAAGAGCGTATATACAGTCCTTAACAATGTCTCGATGTCTTTCATCAAAGACACATTCTTCCAGGCGTCATCTATGCCAAGGTCTTCTCTGTGTGCAACGCAGTGTTGTTCTAACACATGTGGAACTTCGCGACGTAGCTGAGCTGCGACGCCATTCTGCTTGCCCAACATTACCGAAGCACCATCAGAGGTAAACATTACCATTTTCTGTAAATCTAACTTACAGTCTGCATAGAACTGCTTAATTGCCATTGTAATTGAGGTGCTATCACATGCCGATAGCTTGAGAATTCCGGCGAAAACTGTTTTGTGAATATTCATGCCTACTGGACGAAATTTCAAGTATAAAATCAGCATTTTTGTGATGGACACATCTGTGCTTTCATCCGCTAAAAACATCTTTCAGCATGACCGTTTGTTTTTTTCCTGACGACGGCATTTCAGTTTCTACAAGTTCGTCTAACCACTCCATCTTAAAACGTGCGCATGTTCTTTTCCTGCACATCACACCGTGATCGGAACGTTTTTTGCTTCGACATTGAAATTTAAGTCAAGTTATAACAGCTTTAGACAGCTAAGCCACTGAGATTGATTTCCCTGCAGCTTTAGACAGCTAAGCCACTGAGATCGATTTCCCTGCTGCTTTAGACAGCTAAACCACTGAGATTTTCCCCTGCTTTTTTTAGACAGCTAAACCACTGAGATTTTCCCTGCTTTTTTAGACAGCTAAACCACTGAGATTTCCCTGCTTTTTTAGACAGCTAAACCAGATTTCCCTGCTTTTTTAGACAGCTAAACCACTGAGATTTTTCCCTGCTTTTTTAGACAGCTAAACCACTGAGATTTCCCTGCTTGTTTAGACAGCTAAACCAGATTTCCCTGCTTTTTTTAGAAAGCTAAACCAGAGATTTCCCTGCTTTTTTAGACAGCTAAACCACTGAGATTTCCCTGCTTTTTTAGACAGCTAAACCACTGAGATTTTTCCCTGCTTTTTTAGACAGCTAAACCAGATTTCCCTGCTTTTTTAGACAGCTAAACCACTGAGATTTTCCCCTGCTTTTTTAGACAGCTAAACCAGATTTCCCTGCTTTTTTAGACAGCTAAACCAGAGATTTCCCTGCTTTTTTAGACAGCTAAACCACTGAGATTTTTCCCTGCTTTTTTAGACAGCTAAACCAGATTTCCCTGCTTTTTTAGACAGCTAAACCACTGAGATTTTTCCCTGCTTTTTTAGACAGCTAAACCAGATTTCCCTGCTTTTTTAGACAGCTAAACCACTGAGATTTTTCCCTGCTTTTTTAGTCAGCTAAACCACTGAGATTTTCCCCTGCTTTTTTAGACAGCTAAGCCAGAGATTTCCCTGCAGCGTTAGAGAAGCACAGCCGCGGTGAGATGCTGACAGCGCGGGAGAACGGGCGCGCGCAGAGTATTTATGCTCTGCCCCCTGTACGTGCGTTCCGGTGTGACGTCATCATCGCGCCGGAACGCAGGTACGTGTTCAGCTGCGCGACGAAGAGCTCCCCCGGAACTTCCCCGTCGCGCAGCGCCTACAGCCTGTAAGTTACAGGCGCCGGACAGAGCGCTCTGTAACTTACAGCCTGAGCAGGACGTTCCGGCGCCCCCTTTCTACGCGGGTCGGCCACCCCTGGTATAGAGCCTCGCGGGTTGGCCACCCCTGCACTAATTTGTGCGCGCATAAATACACGTTGTGCGCGCTGTCATTGCATTCCGTGCGCGCGCGCACGCGCGCACGTTAGAGGGAACACTGCTTGTAACACCAGTCCGTCGTTCTGCAGCTGTTCCTCTTTCCATGTTTTTGTTTTTAATCCCAAATGGGAAGTGTTTGGTGCTGTATAAATAAAACCCACTATATCTCTGCCTCTCCTTAGCTGAAAAGCAGCAGGAGGGGCTTGGAGCTGCTCAGTAGAGCGGCCTTTTGGTTACATTTGTTAGGTACTCACTCTGTAAAGAGGTGCCTTGAAGTGGCGAGTGAGCTTACGTTGCAATGGCCATTGAAACAAACAAAAACCTCATAGTGGTTTGTTGTACATGGAACACATAGAAACGAGCGCAGATGACACTTTTTTTTCCTTGTAATATTCTTGGGATGTCTGGTGTGAATCGCTCTCTTAAGGTCATGCCACAGCATTTCAATCGGGTTGAGGTCAGGACTCTGACTAGGCCACTCCAGAAGGTGTATTTTGTTTTGTTGAAGCCATTTTTTTGTTTAATTACTTGTATGCTTTGGGTCATTGTCCTGTTGCATCACCCATCCTCTGCGGAGCTTCAGTTGTCGGACAGATGGTCTTACGTTTTCCTGCAAAATGTCTTGATAAACTCTGGAATTCAGTTTTCCATCAATGACAACAATCCGTCCAGGCCCTGAGGCAGCAAAGCAGCCCCAAACCATGATGCTCCCTCCGCCATGTTTTACAGTGGGGATGAGGTTTTGATGTTGGTGTACTGTGCCTTTTTTCCTCCAAACAACTCAATTTTGGTTTCATCTGCCCACAGAATATTTTGCCAGTAGTGCTGTGGAACATGCAGGTGCTCTTTTGCAAACTTCAAACGTGCTGCAATATTCTTTTTGGACAGCAATGGCTTCCTCCGTGTTGTCCTCCAATGTACTCCATTCTTGTTTAATGTTTTCCTTATTGTAGATGTGTCAACAAAAATGTTAGCATGTGCCAGAGATTTCTGTAAGTCTTTAGCTGACACTCTAGGATTCTTCTTTACCTCATTAAGCATTCTGCGCTGTGCTCCTGCAGTCATCTTTACAGGACGACCACGCCTAGGGAGAGTAGCAACAATGCTGAACTTTCTCCATTTGTAGACAGTCTGTCTTACCGTGGACACATGAACAATAATATCACACTGATTGGACTCAAGGTTGGCTCACTCCTGGCTCCAATTAGCTCTTGGAGAAGTCATTAGGCTAGGGGTTCACATACTTTTTCCACCCTGCACTGTGAATGTTTACATGTTCTGTTCAATAAACACATGAAAACATATAATGTTTGTGTTGTATTATTTTAACCCCTTAGTGACTGGGCGGTTTTACACAAATCAGTCCTTTAGTGACCGCTGCTGTTTTTACGTTTCTGCGCTGTTAGTGTTTAGGTCAAATTTTCCTCTTACTCATTTATTCAACCCACACATATTATACACCCTTTTTCCCGCCATTAAATGGAATTTCTAGAAATACCATTATTTCCATCATATTCAATAATTTACTATAAAAAAATATGAAATATGATGAAAATATTTTAAAAACACACTTTTTCGTAATTTAGTCCCCAAAATCTACAACCACCAATAAAGACCCCGGCTAAATAGTTTCAAAATTTTATCCCGAGAATAGAAATACCCAATTTTTTACATGTTTTTGCCTTTTAACCACTTCGATGCGGAGGACGCGCTGAGCGCGTCCTCCGCATGGCTGCTAGTGTGCTGAGGACGCGCTGAGCGCGTCCTCACTTTGGGGTGAAAAGCGCCGGTTCGTGATCCTTTCCCGGAGCTGGCCGACATCTTGGATGTCGGCCAAGCCTCCGGGAACTCCCCCTGAGGACTGGTGTCATCGTGCATAGCACGATGACGCCAGTCCTGGAGTTAACCCCTAACTGCCACCAACGGTGGAGATAGGGAGTTCCAATGAACTCCCTATCTCCCGATCCGTGGCAGCTAGGGGTTAACGTTTGGTATTGTTGGATCGGCCAGAGCATGGCCGTTCCAACGATACCAAACACAAAAGTGAAAAAGTTTGTAAAAATAAATAAATAAATAAAATAAAAATAAAAAAGTATTTAACCCTTTCGCTGCTGAGGCTTTTCCCGCCCCTGTGCTGAGGTCATTTTTTACCTGTTTTGCGCATCATGTTTAAACCTGTTTTGAAGGCTTATTTTAGTATATGACATCGACATATTATATATCGTTCTTTCCGTCAGACTCGGTAGATTCATAATATGTCATTATTATATGTATACGTTATGTCATGTTTGTATATTATAACAAAAAATGCAATAAAATATGTATTTTCAATAATTTACAGCGTGTAAAGTGTTTTTTTTCCACATTTTAACATGCGAGCAATTGCGGTTATATTTTGTATGGGGTGCGCTTGTTAAAAAAATTAGAGATGGGGTCTCGTTACATTTTTTTTTGGGGAAAATGACACCATTTTTAACAAACGCACCGCATACAAAAATCGTTAATGCAGCATCATTGTTCACATTATAATTGAAATGGGAACAATATTGCTGCATTAACAAAACAAAAAAAAAAAAAAAGTGTTTATTTTTTTTTTTTAATTTTTTTTTTTAATTTATTTTTATTTTTATTTTTATTTTTTTTTTTACATTTTTTTTTACTTTCATGTTTGGTATCGTTGGAACGGCCATGCTCTGGCCGATCCAACGATATCAAAATTTACCCCTAACTGCCACGGATCGGGAGATAGGGAGTTCATTGGAACTCCCTATCTCCACAGTTCGTGGCAGTTAGGGGTTAATGCTAGGACTGGCGTCATCGTGCTGCGCACGATGACGCCAGTCCTCTGGGGGAGTTCCCGGAAGCTTGGCCGACATCCAAGATGTCGGCCAGCTCCCGGGAAGGATCGCAAATCGGCGCTTTTCAGCGCCGATTTGCGATCCAGCTCCCCAGGGGTTAATGCCAGGCATCATTTGGAAGGGCAGGCTGTGCCCTTCCAAATGATGCCTGGGTTAAGCCCCTGTGAGCCGCCGATCGGGAGGGAGAGAGGTCCGAAGGACCTCCCCCCCCTCCCTTTCAGGCGCCTCCTCCGCACATGCGGGGGGGGCGCCTGAATTATGTGTCATCGCGGGGGCGCGATGACACATAATAATGGCGGCCACTGCTCCGGATGCCGGGCTGACATCCAGGATGTCAGCCCGCACCGGAGGGGCCAGCGATCGGCCGGAACCCGGCCGAACGCTGACCCCAATGCGAGGACGCGCTCAGCGCGTCCTCCGCATACCAGGGGCAATGCTGAGGACGCGCTGAGCGCGTCCTTAGCATTGAAGTGGTTAAAAAAAAATTAGAAAAAAAAAATAAACACTTTTTTTTGGTTTGTTAATGCAGCAATATTGTTCCCATTTCAATTATAATGTGAACAATGATGCTGCACTAACGATTTTTGTATGCGGTGCGTTTGTTAAAAATCGTGTAATTTTCCCCAAAAAAAAATGTAACGAGATCCCATCTCTACTTTTTTTAACAAGCGCACCCCATACAAAATATAACCGCAATTGCTCGCATGTTAAAATGTGGAAAAAAAACACTTTACACGCTGTAAATTATTGAAAATTCATATTTTATTGCATTTTTTGTTATAATATACAGACAGGTCATGACGTATACATATAATAATGACATATTATTAATCTGCCGAGTCTGACGGAAAGAACGATATATAATATGTCTGGGTCATATACTAAAATAAGCCTTCAAAACGCGTTTAAACATGATGAGCAAAACCGGTATAAATGACCTCAGCACAGAGGCGGGAAAAGCCTCAGCAGCGAAAGGGTTAACCCTTTCACTGCTGAGCCAGTTCACCTATGTGTGCTGCGCTCATTCTGACCATTTTGTGCTAATTATTTTGAGATGACAGCCTAGGTTCTATTTAATTAAACCCCCCCAGACAAAAAAACGTAAATAAAATAAAAAAATGATTTTTTTTTTAAAAAAAAAAATTATTATTATTATTATTTTTTTTTTTTAAACCAAACCTGGTCATGTTTGGTATCATTGATCAGGCCTTTCAAATGATGTCAAATATGACCATCTAGATGCCATGGATCTGGAGATAAGGGGATCCTTAGGATCCCCTTATCTCTACATGGCAGCTAGATGGTTAACTGGCCCACTGACATCCTGACATATATGGTGAGGTTGTCAGTGGGTGGGGGGGGGGACCTGGTGGCTTGGCTGACATCCAAGATGTCAGCCCCCCTCCAGGTTCGAATCGCGTTTTGGCGCCAATTTGCGCCGAAATGTGATTCGGCGGCGAAACGGTTAATGCCTCTCCCCTTTTCAGTGGTGCAAAAAGCATCTCCCTAGCTTCAATGGTTGGGGAGATAGAGGGCTCCGAAGGAGCCCCCCCTCCCCTCCATTGATTTGCATGGGGACGCCTGCTGATGACGTCACCACGCAGCGTGGCGACGTCATCAGCCTCTCCTGCCCATGTAAATCACATGGGCAGGCTTCCTCCCTGCCAGATCGCCGATGAATCCAGCGAGGGAGGTGAGTATCGGGCGGGAGGGGGATTAGGCGCCGCTGACGTACCCTGTACGTCCGCGGGTCTAAGGGAGACCCGTGGACATGACGTACAGGGTACGTCAGCGGTCCTTAAGGGGTTAAGCAGACTGTGTTTTTCAAATTGTTGTGACTTAGATGAAGATCAGAACACATTTTATGACCAATTCATGCAAAACTCCACGTAATCCCAAAGGGTTCACCTACTTTTTCTTGCCACTGTAACCTCACTTTCCCATATTTTAATACAGGATGGATGTTTATCCTAAGTAGAAACATATTTGGCATTGTGATTTCACTTTGGACACATTGATTTTTTCCAGTGTATGCAGCATAAAAGAACATAAGTGTTAAGTAAATTGTCCTTTTAGGCTGGGGTCCGGCCACCTCGCTGAGTGCAGTTAGTGCGCTCAGTGCTGCAAGGCTCGCTCCCCCTATGGAGGATCGCGCTTTGCAGCCCCGTCAACGCGCATCTAGTGTTTTGACGGGGAGGCTTTGTGCACGGACGCTTGTAGCGTGCGACCGGTCCCGTCGCAGCATCACAACGCCGATCGTTGGACGTCGGACGCCGGTAGGCACGTCAGTACGGGCACACATAGTGCGCTCGTCTGACACTGGCCTAAGTCTCAGGGGCAAACACAATGTGATTAAACTAATGGCAAGTTTAAGAAATTTTAGAAACCATTGCTTCAAATTGAAATGTTATGTGACCAGAGAAGTGGTAAACTGTTGCAGGGAGTGGCATTACTAGATTAATTTATATGTATTCAAAAGATTTTTACTTAGTGAGTGTTTACTACAGTAAAATCTTACTATCAGGGTTATTCAGAGAGAGGTGAAAACCAAGAGAATGACTGGAGTAGTGAAAATTCTAGATCAAAATAGCCGATTTGGAAAATGAGATAAATGGGAGACTTTTTCTGGTTTGACTATTTTGACCTAGAATTTTCACTTCTCCAGTCATTCTTTTGGTTTTCACCTCTCTCTGAATAACCCTCTGTACGTTTTTAATTTGCCGAGTAAAGTAATTTGAGGTTCTATGAGGACGGCTTTGCAGGTCATAAAAATTCAGGAGTATGTGTAAGAAATTAAACCTGCAATGTGAAAAGAATAGAAAATAGACTATGAACCTGGAAGCAACAATAATTAATGTCACTCCGATAAGGAGTAATGTGTACATATCTGAGATAAAAATGTCTGATGCTGGAGTAGACACAGGGGAGATAATGGCAATAGTTGTGTTTCTTAATAATATGATGAATACATTCCAATAAACTAATGGTTTAGGTTACAATATATGCTATGATGCTTTATTTTGTTTTTCTCTCATTTTTCTTCATTAGAAAGGTCTATTTTTAAACATTTATTTCTCACCCACATTCTTTCGCAGATGAAGGATGTTTTCTTTTTTCTCTTTCTTTTGGCTGTGTGGGTTGTGTCTTTTGGAGTGGCAAAACAAGCAATACTGATTCACAATGAGTTCAGAGTGGATTGGATATTCCGAGGAGTTGTGTACCATTCCTATATGACATTATTTGGACAGATTCCATCCTACATTGATGGTATGAACTGCCTGGCTTTTTATGGATCTGTAGGGTGAAAAGCACACTAAGGGCAATATTACAATCTTAACGATAATGTTAGCGCTCAGCTATATGTGCATTAGTGCTAGGTTAAGTGGCCCTAGTGCAGGCCGCCCATATTACAATCTGAATGCTAACGGGTTAAAAAAAAGTTACTGCCTCGGTAATTGCACTCGCTTCCGCGAGCATACTATAGTTTGCACTTCTTATGCTTAACATGGGGAGCACAAAGAGTAATTCGTTTTAGGATCACAAAGTCTTAATTTATTGGATAGGAACCGATATTCCCAGCGGCTTATCGAATTGGATCCGATCCGATAAGCCGCCAGAACCCGCCAATAATTTCGTCAGTTTTGCTGCATTTTTTTTTTTAATTGGCGGTTTTGCGCGACTATTCTCAGCACTTCGGGGTCCCTGTGGTGAATGTTGAATTCAACACAGGGTCGGGGAATTTGTTTCCCCGAAGTGCGGGGGAACGAGAGAGCAACGAAATGGTTGTGTAGGAAGAGGTATTAGCAGTAGGAAAAGGGAAGTGCTCATGCCACTGTACAGAGCACTGGTGAGACCTCACTTGGAGTACTGTGTGCAGTACTGGAGAACGTATCTCCAGAAGGATATAGACATCTTAGAGAGAGTTCAGAGAAGGGCTACTAAAATGGTGTACGGCTTGAAGGAGAAAAGTTACCAGGAAAGGCTTAATGATCTTAACATGTACAGCTTGGAAAAAAGACGAGACAGAGGAGATATGATAGAAACATTTAAATACGTAAAGGGAATCCACAAGGTAGAGGAAGGGAGTATATTTAAAAGGAAACAAAGTAGCAAAACAAGAGGACATAGTCTTAGATTAGAGGGGCAAAGGTTTAAAAGTAACATCAGGAAGCATTATTTTACTGAGAGGGTGGTGGATACATGGAACAGTCTTCCAGTTGAAGTGGTAGAGGCTAAAACAGTTATTGAATTTAAGCAAGCATGGGATAGGCATAAGGCTATCCTAAACAAAAGATAAATCCAGGTAAAGTATCCATGTAACTGGGCAGACTAGATGGGCCGAAAGGTTCTTATCTGCTGACATTTTCTATGTTTCTATGTCGGTGATATTTCGGTGCGCTCTGAATAACCCTTATAATCAACACAACACACTGTCTACACAAGTGGGAATGAAAATCAAGAGATACAGAAACTGATCAGCGGACAACAAACAATATTAACACATTATCAGCATCAAATCAATCTAAGCACAAACAATCACACAGACAGCACTAACAATAGTTCTTAAAAGGTTTGATAAAACAAAACAAACTCTTAAACAACCATTTTTTTAATATAGCAATACATTTAAAGTTAACCTTTATGTGCCCATTTATGGCCACGCAGTGTTAGCATGTTGGTCCGCGGACCCTTGGTAGGAGGCCAGAATCCCCACTTCTCTATTGGTCACAGAGACCATATATAGGGCCCCATTACAATCTTCACGCTAACGTTTGCGAACGCGCAAAAACGCATTAACGCGAGGGGCAAAACCCTTTGCGCTGAACGTCGTATTACAATGTCAGCGCAACAAAAGTGCGTACACGTCTACCGCATGTGAACCTGCGCGAGCTTACTGTACTTCGCACGTCCTATACTTAAGATTGTGAGCGCAAATGCGTTTGTGCGCTGGTACGCGGATGGTATTACAATCTATGCGCAGTTTGTAATGCACAGCCTTTGCGGGCATAATTTTAGCAACTCCTAAAAGCTGGTGTTAATGGCAAATTCTATCAACCTGCCCGAAACCAAATACACCAGCCCAAAAAAAAAATGCAGCACAGTATAGTTACACATTCTACACATACCAAACCAATAAATTTGAGAATTTGTGCGTGTTTCTTTTATTGATGCAGCATATATGCACAGATTGACTTTGACAGGCGCAAAAACTTAACGTGAGACAATTGTGGTTCTTAATTCTGATTGGCTGAATTGCGTGAAAAAGCAGGCTGCACACTGTTTGCTTGATTTCTGCACGCAACGGTGCTGCGTGCGCGTTTTTGCGCATCCGTTTTACTCAAGGTTTTTTTTGTCGGATGAAAAACTGCGCGAGAATTGTAATACCAGCGTTGTTTTACACTCGTTAACGTTTAACGCTTTGCGCAAACATTCACGCGTTCTGCGTGCGTTTTTGCGTGAAGAATGTAATAGAGCCCATAGTGTGGGCAAGATTGAAACGTGCTATGGAGGGTGAAGGAACTAAGTGGTGACTTTTTTTTGTTTATGCTTGTTAGACCCCATACAAATGCTTGTCTGTAATCTATACAGTCTATATGGCTCTTGGAGCACTATCCCACCCTGCTTTCTATGTATGTCATTTACATATTGTACAAATATAGATCAATTGGGATTTTACATCAGAAAGGAGCAACATATTGAATTAGAGCCAGTAATATACTTCCCTTCAGTTGCCAAAACAGGCTTTCTATGGTACAGTTTATAGAGTGCAGTGCAGCATATGGAAAACGTTGTAGTAAACCCAAATCTGCTAACTGTAAGGTGTTTGTTAAATCATATATGTTTTAATTTTTCTTAAAGGTGTGAATTTCAGTTTTGACCAGTGTACTGTAAATGGAACTGACCCAAACAAGCAGAAATGTCCAGAATCCAACAAGGAGAATCATCAGCCAATCTTTCCTCAGTGGCTGACTGTGATTCTGCTCTGTCTTTACCTGCTGTTTACAAACATTCTGCTGCTAAATCTTCTGATCGCCATGTTTAAGTGAGTAGCGTGAGAATGCTGTTACGTTTGTCAATACATATGGCCACTGCTATTTTTTAAAGCCAATCGTATTAACACTGTCTGGAGCTATGCTTTATCAGCGCAAATTAAATTCATTTGTTGCAAACCAATTTAATTTGCAATTGAACTTCAGAAGATGTGGGAACTTGAGTGGGAAAACTACCATTGGCGCCTGTCACTGAGGTTAGAGCGGTGGTGCTGCCGCCTTTCAAGGATATGTAGGTAGTGCCTGAATCTACCAAGAAGTATCTAAAAAAAGTGGGGTAATCCTGAATGGGCGCTGCACTCAGGAATTTCTTTGACTGGAGAAATTCGGATAAATGTTCCTGGTTGAACAAGCTCTTAAGCACAGAAAATATGATGCAGAATATTCTAATCGTACATAAATATCCGTACGTGTGACAGAGGTAATAATGCCGTGTGGGTATAAGGCTGTATAAATAGCAAGCACTTGGTAAGGAACTGTGATACAGGTTTATACAGTTATAGCATGGAGTACATACAAAAACATATGTTTGTAGACACAGATGTATGATACAGTTAGTAAAATACAATTATGGAATTAAACATAATACAATCATGGAATCTGAACATGAAGGTATGCTTCTATTGATATAGACAAATCGGTGCTGATTGAATAAGGACGTTTTGACCAGAGGTGCGTGTTAAGGCAGCATAAAAATAGGACGTCTGACCAGAGATATGTGCTTTGGCAGCGTGCAAAGACAGTAAAAATGAGTCCGGGGGGATTGAAAAATAATAAGTCCGAGGGGATTGAGAAGTAATAATTCTTCTGTGATTTTCTATCAGGATAGTGCCCCCTTGTGGTTAAAGGAGGGCAGTAGTCAGTTTCTTCAGATGGATCGCTTGAGGAACGAAGGAAAAATAGTTCTTAATCCTCTGCTGCCACCTTGTGGCCAAAATGAGGAAATTTATCTTCTTTTTTTTCTTCTTTCTAATCGGAGCAGGACCTCGAGGGAAGGGATAGGGTTGCAGAATAGTGCATTAAACGAGTAACATGAAGTGAAAAGATATAGCAATGGCAACTCACATGGTCCTGAGCCGGTAATGATACCACGCTCACTCGGAAAAGCCTCCCCAGCCTGTAAAGGCGGCTGGGCTCCCTTCTTTTCCCACCGCTGATCAGTTCCTTATTCTTGCCTTAGGCTTTCGACCTCTGCTGGGCTGAAGTCCTCGCTGTGCAATAGCTGGGTTCTGCCCTGCGGGAGAAAAACCGGGCTTGGAAGGACTAGGATACAGGGTTTAGGGGAAAAAAAGGGTTTTTAATGGCTAAAGAAAATAAAATAACAACAATGGTTGTACAAAGGTTAACAACAAAATAAAATCAAAATAAAGGGGTCCAGGAGGCGTTTCGCCAGGTAGAACTGGCCTCTTCAGCTGGAGCTGCCATTGCTATATCTTTTCACTTCATGTTACTCGTTTAATGCACTATTCTGCAACCCTATCCCTTCCCTCGAGGTCCTGCTCCGATTAGAAAGAAGAAAAAAAAGAAGATAAATTTCCTCATTTTGGCCACAAGGTGGCAGCAGAGGATTAAGAACTATTTTTCCTTCGCTCCTCAAGCGATCCATCTGAAGAAACTGACTACTGCCCTCCTTTAACCACAAGGGGGCACTATCCTGATAGAAAATCACAGAAGAATTATTACTTCTCAATCCCCTCGGACTTATTATTTTTCAATCCCCCCGGACTCATTTTTACTGTCTTTGCACGCTGCCAAAGCACATATCTCTGGTCAGACGTCCCTATTTTTATGCTGCCTTAACACGCACCTCTGGTCAAAACGTCCTTATTCAATCAGCACTGATTTGTCTATATCAATAGAAGCATACCTTCATGTTCAGATTCCATGATTGTATTATGTTTAATTCCATAATTGTATTTTACTAACTGTATCATACATCTGTGTCTACAAACATATGTTTTTGTATGTACTCCATGCTATAACTGTATAAACCTGTATCACAGTTCCTTACCAAGTGCTTGCTATTTATACAGCCTTATACCCACACGGCATTATTACCTCTGTCACACGTACGGATATTTATGTACGATTAGAATATTCTGCATCATATTTTCTGTGCTTAAGAGCTTGAACTTCAGAAGATGCCCACACACACAGAGTTATTCAGAGAGCGTGAAAAGCAGGAGAATGACTGGAGAATGAAAAATTCCAGGTCAAAATAGCTGATTTGGAAAGTGAGATGAAAGGGAGAATTTTTCTGGTTTGGCTATTTTGACCTAGAATTTTTCATTCTCCAGTCATTCTCCTGCTTTTCACGCTCTCTGAATAACCCTGACAGTTATAGCGCTTTAGATATAGTAAATATCACTGTGTGGTAGACATGTGCACAGCACAAAATTTCGTTTTGAACTAATGCATTAGTACTAAAATGCAATTTATTTAGTTGCTAAAGAAATTCGTTTTCAGTTCTTTAGTATGAAAACTAATTTCATTCATCCGAAAACCAGTGGATACAATTACAATTGTACTGGCTCCTCAGAGGGCTGAGATCGCTGCTTGTTACAGTATCTCTCACTCTCAGCACAATGTGGGCCATATTATATAGCTGGTGCTAACTTAACCAGAGCTGTTGTAAACTTCCGAGAGCTATTATAGCCTATGGAGGTTTTCAGTTACAACAGCTCTGGTTAAGTTAGCTCCAACATTGTAATACTGCCCAGTGTCAGGTAAAGCTGTTACAGTAACTGACTGCTGCTCATCACAGCGCTCAGAGTTTCAGTAAAACTAGTAAATAATATTTTTATATATAAAGACGTTAGAACAATATTATTTCCTTGTTTTACTGAAACTCTGAGCGCTGTGATGAGCAGCAGTCAGTTACTGTAACAGCTGAGCCTGATACATTGTTCTGAGAGATAATGTAACAAGCAGCCGATCTCAGCGCTCACAGCCACTGGATTTAAAGGGCTAAAAAAAAGGCTCCTCTCTGTATAATGTTTAGAACATCCTCCTGCATTAATTAATACCCCTCTCTGTATAATATATAGAACATCCTCCTGAATTAATGTCCCTCTCTGTATAGAACATCCTCCTGCATTGGCATGTGGAGGGTGCAGAACTTCGGATGTTGCGATGTTGCGCTCTTCATTGCTGGTCTCCTTCACTCATCAATATAATATCACCAATAGGACTGAAACTAAAATTTAATGCATTTTATTTTAGTTTCTTTCGTTTTTTGTACTGAGCAGTTTCGTTTCTCTTGAGTCATACTAAAACTAAATTATCCCAAAATTCGGACTAAATCGTTTTAGTACTAAAACGAATGCACATGTCTACTGTGTGGAGATATTCACTTTCTGCAGGATGGATCCCCAGCTAAAATAGCTCTTTTTGACCAGCAGATAGTGACTTCTGCCTACAAAATGAGACTAGTACAGTAAAGTATTCATTAATTTTACATTGCGACTATTCTCTCTTTATAATTAACTAGGTGGAAAGCCTGCCCAGAGGGCAGTCTATTGTTGTTGTCACCAGCTCAGAATTCACATCCATAGTTTTTTTTTTCAATGTCCTATCCAAGAGTATCTCTCTATATAAATACATTTGTAATGCGTCCATCGCCATCCCATCCGCAACAGGAGGGCCAACTGAGCAGCTGTGATGGGTGGGCGCACAGCTGACAGCGCATTACAAAGGCATTTATATATTAGAGCAGGTTCCTCTTCCCTCTTAGAGTGTAAGCCCATACGGGAACAGGACCCTCAGATTGTAACGTCATGGGACCCCTTAGATTGTAAGCTCGTGGGGCCCCTTAGATTGTAAGCTCGTGGGGCCCCTTAGATTGTAAGCTCATGGGGCCCCTTAGATTGTGTTGGGCTTGGGCGGGCATTTTTTTTGTAGCGTATACATTATGCGTATATTTAATGGAACGTGGTATGCATGGCATGGCAGGCTAGTATTTAGGCACACTGGTATTATGAGACACTGGTATTATGCATGGCAGACTGGTAATATGGCTGGCAGACTGGTATTATGCATTGCAGACTGGTATTGTGCATGGCAGACTGCTATTGTGCATGGCAATGTGCACGGCAGACTGGTATTGTGCATGGCAGACTGGTATTGTGCATGGCAATGTGCATGGCAGACTGGTATTGTGTATGGCAGACTGGTATTGTGCATGGCAACGTGCATGGCAGACTGGTATTGTGCATGGCAGACTGGCAATATGGCTGGCAGACTGGTATTGTGCATGGCAGACTGGTATTGTGCATGGCAATGTGCATGGCAGACTGGTATTGTGCATGGCAGACTGGTATTGTGCATGGCAATGTGCATGGCAGACTGGTATTGTGCATGGCAGACTGGTATTGTGCATGGCAATGTGCATGGCAGACTGGTATTGTGCATGGCAGACTGGTATTGTGCTTGGCAATGTGCATGGCAGACTGGTATTTTGCATGGCAATGTGCATGGCAGACTGGCATTGTGCATGGCAATGTGCATGGCAGACTGGTATTGTGCATGGCAATGTGCATGCAGACTGGTATTGTGCATGCAATGTGCATGGCAGACTGGTATTGTGCATGGCAATGTGCATGGCAGACTGATATTGTGCATGGCAGACTGGTATTGTGCATGGCAATGTGCATGGCAGACTGGTATTGCGCATGGCAGACTGGTATTGTGCATGGCAATGTGCATGGCAGACTGGTAGTGTGCATGGCAGACTGGTATTGTGCATGGCAATGTGCATGGCAGACTGGTATTGTGCATGGCAATGCGCATGGCAGACTGGTATTGTGCATGGCAATGTGCATGGCAGACTGGTATTGTGCATGGCAATGCGCATGGCAGACTGGTATAGTGCATGGCAGACTGGCATTGTGGATGGCAATGTGCATGGCAGACTGGTATTGTGCATGGCAGACCGGTATTGTGCATGGCAATTCGCATGGCAGACTGGTATTGTGCATGGCAATGTGCATGGCAGACTGGTATTGTGCATGGCAGACTGGTATTGTGCATGGCAATGTGCATGGCAGACTGGTATTGTGCATGGCAATGTGCATGGCAGACCGGTATTGTGCATGGCAATGCGCATGGCAGACTGGTATTGTGCATGGCAATGTGCATGGCAGACTGGTATTGTGCATGGCAGACTGGTATTGTGCATGGCAGACTGGTATTGTGCATGGCAATGTGCATGACAGACTGGTATTGTGCCTGGCAATGTGCATGGCAGACTGGTAATATGGCTGGCAGACCGGGCGCCGAGGAGACGGAGGCCAGGCGCCGAGGAGACGGAGGCCGGGCGCCGAGGAGATAAACGAATCCGATCCATTGGAGAGGTGCTGTGCGCCTCTGCAATGGATCGGATTTGTTTTGTCCCTCGCGCACGCCGGCTGTGCGCCTGCCGCGGCCGTTGGATGCGCACGCAGCCAACCGCCGCAGGTTGCGCACGCATGCACAGTCCGTTTTTTTGGCGACGGACACGCCGGAGCTTATTGTATTATG
Organism: Leptobrachium leishanense; assembly: GCA_009667805.1. Taxonomy (NCBI): domain Eukaryota; kingdom Metazoa; phylum Chordata; class Amphibia; order Anura; family Megophryidae; genus Leptobrachium; species Leptobrachium leishanense. The sequence continues at coordinate 84,338,305 of CM019069.1, read as the reverse complement.
ATATAGATTAAAAAAAAAGGGATTTTTCAAAAATCCACTGTTTCCTGGTAGTGGATTTCTGGAAATCACTTGATGGCACATCGCAAATGGGAATAAGCTGTCCGGCATCTCACATGCTCTTATTTTATTTAGTGCAATGCATCCACAAATTGTATTTGTGGTTTTATTGGTGTGAATGAAAAATCTTTACCCTGCTATTCAATTTTCATTTAGGCTAGGGTCAGACGAACGCATTTTTCACGTCTACCGTCAAAAAGTGTGTTGAAGCGTCCGAACGCATTTTTTCACGGAAGGCGCGATAACAGTCATACGATGCGCAATTTCAGCCGTGATTTTTACGGATCCAAACCAGGAAACTTTGAGTGTCTGGACGTCTGGACATGAGCAGCGTCTGACGTCTCCTAATCACGCACAGACGCCGCTATGCGGACGCATCGGACGCAGCGCACTCTGTACGTCAGTACTAGCGGTTCCACGTTCTTGCGAAAATGGGTTCATTTGCCGCTTGCGTTGCGCTGCCAAACTTCATGTGTGGGCCTGCGTTGGACGTCAATTGCTCCTACCACGGCCGTAATTAAATGCGCCTAAACGCACGTTCGCACGGCGTTCGTCTGACCCCAGCCTTAGAGAGTGGAAGTATTCCATCTTTGATTCATGTTTTGGGCTAGTCCCTATTTCGCCCCGATTTTAGGATAAAAGGTAATGTGATCAAAAGTTCACGTGTCTAATCATTATCAATTCTATTTTAAACGAATCTATATCTTAACGAAATAAAACTATCCAAATAAATAAATGTTTGCCTCTATATTTTTTCAGTTACACATTTCAACAGGTTCAGGAACATACTGATCAGATATGGAAATTCCAAAGACATGATTTAATTGAAGAGTATCATGGGCGACCTCCTTTACCCCCACCATTCATACTCTTCAACCATCTGCACCAATTCATCAAGCAAGTAATTCTACATGAGCCTGGAGTATGGCAAAAACAACTAAGTAAGAATTGAAACAAGTTTTTCAAAGATACAAATGTTGTATTGTACATGCACAAAAGGTTATTTTGTGAATTATAAATTCCTGAAGTGCTCTGCAAATCGTAGGCCGGATTGCACGATCTTTCACTATTACGGAGCTTTCTGCTTGAAATAGCTAAATTTTTTATAAAAATGACACCATATAGTACCAATACCAATGATAACCAAAGCCAGATCGTGGCAATGTGGGGATTATTCAACAAATACCTGTGTTTAAAGAAGTTGCAAGTATCTATTAATATTGATAGAACAAAGGATATTGATTGACTGAGACGGTAAATAAAATTAAACTTTTATTGGAAACTAAACACAGAACGACAAAACAAGGAAAGGATAAAAAGTCTCTGCGGCTCCAAACAGCGTAATAAATGCCTCATAGGGTACTATGTGCACCTAGATAAGTCTCTCATATGGGATACAAACAGCCTAAATTCTGTCAACTCCTATCAAAGTGAGGAAACGGGCCTCCGTGGGTCTGCACAATAGGACAGAAAGAAGCGGCTATAGAGAGAGTTTCCAACAGGATGAGTGGAAAATGAAATTGCATTAGGTAGAGGCAATTTCATTTGCCACTCATCCTTTTGGGAACTATCTCTATAGCAGCTTCTCTCTGTCCTATTGTGCGGACCCACGAAGGCCCGTTTCCTCACTTTGATAAGAGTTGACAGAATTTAGGTTGTTTGCCTGTTTGTATCCCATATGAGAGACTTACGTATCTAGGTGCACCTAGTACCCTATGTGGAATTTATTACGCTGTTTGGAGCCGCAGAGACTTTTTATCCTTTCCTTGGTTTGTCATTATGTTGTTCTGTTTTTTAGTTTCCAATAAATTTCATCTCAGTCAATCAATATTTATTTATTTATTTATTATTAACCCTTTCGCTGCTGAGGCTTTTCCCGCCCCTGTGCTGAGGTCATTTTTTACCTGTTTTGCGCATCATGTTTAAACCTGTTTTGAAGGCTTATTTTAGTATATGACATCGACATATTATATATCGTTCTTTCCGTCAGACTCGGTAGATTCATAATATGTCATTATTATATGTATACGTTATGTGATGTTTGTATATTATAACAAAAAATGCAATAAAATATGTATTTTCAATAATTTACAGCGTGTAAAGTGTTTTTTTCCACATTTTAACATGCGAGCAATTGCGGTTATATTTTGTATGGGGTGCGCTTGTTAAAAAAATTAGAGATGGGGTCTCGTTACATTTTTTTTTGGGGAAAATGACACCATTTTTAACAAACGCACCGCATACAAAAATCGTTAATGCAGCATTATTGTTCACATTATAATTGAAATGGGAACAATATTGCTGCATTAACAAAACAAAAAACAAAAAAAAAAAGTGTTTATTTTTTTTTTTTTAATTTTTTTTTATTTTTATTTTTATTTTTTTTTTTTTAATTTTTTTTTATTTTTTTTTTACATTTTTTTTTACTTTCATGTTTGGTATCGTTGGAACGGCCATGCTCTGGCCGATCCAACGATATCAAAATTTAACCCCTAACTGCCACGGATCGGGAGATAGGGAGTTCATTGGAACTCCCTATCTCCACACTTCGTGGCAGTTAGGGGTTAATGCTAGGACTGGCGTCATCGTGCTGCGCACGATGACGCCAGTCCTCTGGGGGAGTTCCCGGAAGCTTGGCCGACATCCAAGATGTCGGCCAGCTCCCGGGAAGGATCGCAAATCGGCGCTTTTCAGCGCCGATTTGCGATCCAGCTCCCCAGGGGTTAATGCCAGGCATCATTTGGAAGGGCAGGCTGTGCCCTTCCAAATGATGCCTGGGTTAAGCCCCTGTGAGCCGCCGATCGGAGGGAGAGAGGTCCGAAGGACCTCCCCCCCCTCCCTTTCAGGCGCCTCCTCCGCACATGCGGGGGGGCGCCTGAATTATGTGTCATCGCGGGGGCGCGATGACACATAACAATGGCGGCCACTGCTCCGGATGCCGGGCTGACATCCAGGATGTCAGCCCGCACCGGAGGGGCCAGCGATCGGCCGGTACCCGGCCGAACGCTGACCCCAATGCGAGGACGCGCTCAGCGCGTCCTCCGCATACCAGGGGCAATGCTGAGGACGCGCTGAGCGCGTCCTTAGCATTGAAGTGGTTAAAGGATTTTACCAGGAAGGATACATTGAGATTTCTCTCGTTTTCAAGTATATCCTGGGTTCGGCAACATTAAATTGTTACAGTTGTTACAGAAATACAAAGTAATAAAATGCAAGATAGTAAAAAAAAAAAATTACACAAATATACAGATTAACAGAAAATAAATATAGTCACTATGTCACATGTTTACAGGTGCAATCCGTATTTAGGTATGTTAATAGGGAGCTCTTGAGTGACTTAAGACTGGGGGAATATTTGATGGCGTCTGGGAGGTTATTCCATAATTGCGGTGCTGTGTAGGAAAATGAGGATCGAGCCACTTTCTTTTTGTATTGTGGTATCGCAAGTAAGGTGCTGGTCCTGGATCAGAGGTTATAGGATGAGGGAACTGCTGGGGGGGAAGCAGTCTATTCAGGTAGGGTGGTAGCTTCCCAGAAAAGCTCTTAAACACCAGGTTGGAAAGGTGAAGAGTGCGTCTAATTTCCAGTGACCACCAGTTTAGCTATTTTAACATGTCACAATGTTCTATCCATGTTCCAGGGTTACCCCCATTTCTGCTGCTGGATATTGACTGTCACTATTCCTGCAGGGGTTTTCTTTTGTGCTTCCAGTTGCTTACCTGCTGTAGTATAGACCATATATTTCCATCTATTAATATTGCCATTGTAGCAACTCTAACAAAGCGTTTCTTAAAAGAAAGATCCAAATAGCAGTATGAGAAGTCTCACTGTGAAGTCTCCTGACAGTTATTGGATCACTCTTCTGTGAAATGCCAGCATTTGTCAGTTTCGCTGGTGTTTGCAACTTCGCAAACACTTACATTTGCTAAATAACTCACTGTATGTTAGGTCAGGGAAGAGATACGTGCAGTAAGGAAGCTCATGTTTAGAAGTACTACACCAGCCAGGGTAAACACAGCCCAGGGTCATCAGTCAAGGAACAGATGTCAGTGTGAAGCAAATACCAGTCATAAAAGGCACTGTATCGATTTGGAGCAAAGACAACTTTTCACTTCTGTGTCCTGACACAAGACTGTTATCAAGCAACTAAAATCATAAGGTAAAGAAGCATATATGCTCCCAGGATGAAAGAATAAAGCTGTTGTTTTAATCCCTGTCAATAAAAGTGTCCAATCAATCCATATTGAAGAAATGACACTTGTATTCGTCAAAATTAAGTGAGGCAGAGCGGGAGGGTTTCCTCAAAATCTTTAGGATAGATTTTTGTGCAACCACTATAGATTTACACAGTGGGGCAGTTTGGTTTGTTCAGTTTTCAAGGGAAAGCTGAATCTGGTTGTACATGTATTTAATGCTTTCTGTTTCAGAAGAAAAGCTGGAAAAAAATGAAGAGGCTGCCATCCTTTCCTGGGAAACATACCTAAAAGAAAATTATGTGCAGAACGTTCAATATCGGTTAAGGCAAAGCACAGAGCAGAGAATCAGAGACACATCTGAAAAGTACTTACTTTTAAAATACAATTTTTCCCATAGTCCATTCAAGCAACATCAAATGAGATCACAAACCAACAATCACCTATAATAAAACATTTAAAGGGTCTCCTGAAGTGAGTCTGACTCGTGCTGCAACATTGCAACCCTAGTTGCTACTAGATTTCGGAATTCAGATATTTTGGATTCAAAAGCATTTTAGAATTTGCTGACATGGACCAATCCAAAGAGCTAACTGCGGCAAGGGCAGGCACAGCAACACCAGCTGGCATGACAGTTTTAGGATTTCGGTTAGGGTTAATATATGTGTATGTTTTAGGCCGGCGTCAGAAGAACGCAGTGATCACGTCCGTGTTGCCGCACAGTTTAGGGTCCGTTGTAGCATAGAATCATGATCAATAGAGACCCACACACGTAGTGTGTCCGCACCGAACGGCGCAAGCACAACGCACGTGGCAAACGGACGCAAGTTAGGCAAGAACGTAAAACCGCTAGACGGACACGCAGAGTGCGCCACGTCTGCGTAGCGTTCTGTGTGAGTGATATATCAGACGCAGCGCATTTGCGACGTCCATCACCTTGACGCACAAAATGGCTTTTCATATCCTTTTCAAATTTTTATCCTTTTTCATATTAATTTTGTTTCCCTATTTTTCTACGTCCGTCAACAAAAACGGACCGTGTGGGGTCTACAGTATCTTCTGTCAGTACGTCTGTCCGTTATGCCCGCACGCAGAGTGAGCTCAGACTGCGTTCATCTGACATTAGCCTTAGGGTTAATGTTAGGGTCAGAGTTGTTACTGATGATTTTATGATGAGGGTTAGGGATTTTGCATTACACAGTCAATGCAATCTTGTTTTCAAACTCTTCTGAAATTCCAAATTGCTAATTTTTGGCTACATTTCAATTTGGACCAAAAGCAAATCGCACAAGTCTAGTCTCTATTTGCGAGTAGGTCAATATAGCCCAATGGACAAACTTTCTTCTCCTTATTGCTGCAATCACAGACAGTCCTCACATTATTGAGTGGACAGATAGATGGAGAATGCAAAGCATTATGTTTATGTGCCATATACCTGCAAGATCTGCACAAACTAAATTATTTTTTAGTACACTGTAGAATGACCTAGATGATATAGTTGTTTTCCTTTTAGAGTGAATTCTGTGATGAACTTCTTGGAGTTGGATCAAGTAAAACGTACTGGTTCCATGGAAAACAGACTTTTATATTTAGAAGATCAGGTAAGATGTAATGTAGCCGTATGCCAATGCTTTAACATGCTAACATGTACAATTTCCTGTCAATATTTTGCCATAAGTGGAGTGTGAGTTCCTGTGTTGGTACCATGCAATAATATGCTTTGCCTATAAGATCCAGAGCAAGTGTATAACTTCTGCCTATAAGATCCAGAGCAAGTGTGTAACTTCTGCCTATAAGATCCAGAGCAAGTGTATAACTTCTGCCTATAAGATCCAGAGCAAGTGTATAACTTCTGCCTATAAGATCCAGAGCAAGTGTATAACTTCTGCCTATAAGATCCAGAGCAAGTGTATAAACTCCCTGCACAACCTCTAAATGTGGTTAAAAGACAAACACAGCAATCACAGTATGTATATGATGTTTAGCACCATACATTGTTATGTAGCAAACTGCAAAAAAAGATAGAACAAATACATATATCATAAAGTCCTGGGAGACTCCTGGCCCTTTCGTGTTTTAACAATTCTCATATGATTCAATGTAAGTTCAGAAGCACAAAAGAAAATGTTTGGCTCCCTTATTCATGCACGAGACCAGTTGAGGTTGGCCTCTCCACTCTTTCCGCAGTTGTTATTTATGCAGTATGAGTTAAAGACACTAGTAGAAAAAGATCATAGGGCAAGATATCTGCATGGAACAAATAAATGCAGTACCAATAAAATGGACCCTTAAGGACCCTACTCATGATTTATGGAGCCTTCTCTGGCTCATGTGCATTGCCAATGGCACTTACGGTAGTGCCTCACCACCCCCAGGATGGGCTCTGCAGTATGTCACAGTCTTCTCCTTCCTTTGTGACCTGCAGGTTAGGTTATTGGCACTGCATTTATTTGTTCCAAATTAATTGTTACGTTTACTCTAGCCCAGTGATGATGAACCTTGGTACCCAGATGTTTCTGAACTACATGTTCCATGATTCCTAGCCAGCATTAAGGTTGGTGAAGCATCTTCTGACATGTAGTATCAGAACATCTGGGGTGCCAAGGTTCAATATCACTACCAAAGTCTCTCATAGGCTGCTAGATTTTATCTACAAAATCCCACATGTTTTCCAGCTTGGGGGTATTACAGACACGATTAACTCCGTAATGGATATGGACAGGTTCACAGCTTCTATACATGATTCTATTCCACAATCATGCCAAATATGGGTTTCATCGTTGAGTTTTTTGGGCACATTCACAATCTGATTGTAAACATCTTCGAACCTACTGACACATTTCGGTACCTTTTTTCCTGCTCCTTTCCCTCGCCCCCTTTTCTTTTTGCTGTTTATATTCCAGATAATACTTCCCCTAATACTCCTATTTTTTCTTTTTTATTGTTGTAACTGTGTTATTATTATCTTACTGTATTGTTTTACTTGTTATATTACGGTGAATGTTTAATATTGCATTTTGTTTAAGCAGGTATATTGTTGCGACTTCATCACTGTTTTAAGCTTCAATAAAACACAGGAATATATTGAACTTTGCCCTCAAAATGTTTTCTGTTACATTTATATTAGATTATATTATACTACTGATCAAATGTTTATTAGATTTATGTTTTTAACTAGGCACTAAGATCTGCCAAAGCCTTGGACTGGATTGTGAATACTCTCCTCGAAAATGGATTTGGATCCAAAGATTCTGCCCCTGTGACTGGTGTGTAACAAATAAACCTAGCTCAGCAGATAGCACCTTAAAATATAAATAAAAACATAAACAATGCAACTCTTGTCATTTTTAACTTTCAGTTCTTTAGAATTTAAGTGTATCGTAAGCAGTGTGTTATTAAAATGACTCCCTGAAAGAATGGATGCTACAATCATTCCCAATGAACATGTTAGCTAGGTGATGTGTTTCAAATATATGATCTGCATTGTGTTGAGCTTTTATTTGTGGTTTTTGTCTGTTGTTTAAAGACTGTGGTACCCACTGCAGATGTGGATGGTGTCTACTTTTTTAAAAAGGTGATCTATTTTCTCCAAATACAGGTGTGGGGTGACCATATGGGAGCGCTCTTACATTAAAAAAGGGGATGGTCTTATGTCTCTGGAGATTCCGCCTCGATTTATTTTTTTATTTATTTATTTATTTATAAAGGATTTTACCAGGAAGGATACATTGAGATTTCTCTCGTTTTCAAGTATGTCCTGGGTTCAAGAGCATTGAAATTTTACAGTTTTTACAGAAATACAAAGTAATAAATGCAAGATATTAACCCCTTAGTGACCGGGCGGTTTTACACGAATCCGTCCGTTCGTGACCGCTGCTGTTTTTACGTTTCTGCGCTCTTAGTGTTTACGTCAAATTTTCCTCTTACTCGTTTATGTACCCACACATATTTTACACTGTTTTTCTCGTCACTAAATGGACTTTATAAAGATACCATTTTTTTCATCATTTCATATAATTTACTATAAAAAATATTGTGAAATATGACACAAAAATTTAAAAAACACCACTTTTTCGAACTTTGACCCCCAAAATTTCTTATGTATCAACAACCGTCAAAAAAAATTAATTCCTTAGTAGTTTCTAAATTTAGTACTGAGTTTAGCAATACCCAATGTTTACATATTCCTCGCTTTTTTCCTTATTTTATGCAACACTAAGTGCAAGTAGCACTTTGCCATTTCCAAAGAGTTTATTTTCAAAACTAGTGATAGTGACATTGTAACACTGATATCTGTCACTAATTCCTGAATAACCCTCCACATATACATATTTTTTTAAAGTACACAAATCAAGGTATTAAACTTGGGGTATTTTGACTCTTTCCATGCAAACCATTTTACCACAAATCTATGCCAAAGTTTGAGAAAAAAAAAAATTGGTGATTTTTTTTTTTGAATGCAATTTAAGAATACATGTACTGTGAACTTTAAGGTTTACTGCCAAAAAACACCCCAAAATATGTTCAGCAACATCTTCTGAGTAAATTGATACCACCCATGTATAGGTATGTCGGGTCATTTGGGGGCTAATAGGCCTTATTTGGGGGGTGCGCATTTCAGTTTTCCAACTTGGAATTTTCACATTTCGTCATCATGCACCCATGTCCTATTTGGGACATTTTTGAAGCCGGCCAAAGTAATTTACCCCCATCAAACCATATATTTTTAGAAAGGGCACACCCTGGGGTGCTTCAAAGAGTTGTATTTTAACACTTTCCATGCACTAGCTCTATGTCAAACTTTCAGGTAGTCACTTTTTGTGTTATTTTTTCACACACATTGTACTTTAGGCATGAATTGTCAAATCCAGTTATGGGTTACTGCCAAAAAACACCCCAAAATATGTTCAGCAACATCTTCTGAGTAAATTGATACCACCCATGTATAGGTATGTCGGGTCATTTGGGGGCTAATAGGCCTTATTTGGGGGGTGCGCATTTCAGTTTTCCAACTTGGAATTTTCACATTTCGTCATCATGCACCCATGTCCTATTTGGGACATTTTTGAAGCCGGCCAAAGTAATTTACCCCCATCAAACCATATATTTTTAGAAAGGGCACACCCTGGGGTGCTTCAAAGAGTTGTATTTTAACACTTTCCATGCACTAGCTCTATGTCAAACTTTCAGGTAGTCACTTTTTGTGTTATTTTTTCACACACATTGTACTTTAGGCATGAATTGTCAAATCCAGTTATGGGTTACTGCCAAAAAACACCCCAAAATATGTTCAGCAACATCTTCTGAGTAAATTGATACCACCCATGTATAGGTATGTCGGGTCATTTGGGGGCTAATAGGCCTTATTTGGGGGGTGCGCATTTCAGTTTTCCAACTTGGAATTTTCACATTTCGTCATCATGCACCCATGTCCTATTTGGGACATTTTTGAAGCCGGCCAAAGTAATTTACCCCCATCAAACCATATATTTTTAGAAAGGGCACACCCTGGGGTGCTTCAAAGAGTTGTATTTTAACACTTTCCATGCACTAGCTCTATGTCAAACTTTCAGGTAGTCACTTTTTGTGTTATTTTTTCACACACATTGTACTTTAGGCATGAATTGTCAAATCCAGTTATGGGTTACTGCCAAAAAACACCCCAAAATATGTTCAGCAACATCTTCTGAGTAAATTGATACCACCCATATATAGATTTGTTCTGTTGTTTTTGGGGTGCTACGCCAATCTTTGACATGTGCTTGTCAATTTTCTAATTTGACATACAGTATCTTCTTTGCTTATCTTCTTTTTAGGGGCCTTTTTACATACCCCAGTTTTATGAACGTGCATATATTTGGTAAGCTAACACCCAAAGTATTGTAAATGGAGTGTTTTTATGCTATGGATGCATCCGTTTGCTCCAAACAAATTGGATACAGTTTGGTGGTCATTTTTCATTTTCACACCCACATCAGTTTTGGACTGTGATTTAGGAGACACTGTTGTTTGTTACTGCATGAAAACTCTCCAGGTTGTTTTCTGCAAGGTCTCCTGAGTACACCCATGCCCCCATACATAGGTTTGCCAGGATTTTGGAAGGTTCAAATACAATTTTTATGACTTTGTCATTGGAGTTGAAATTGAGATTATTTCTTCAGCTAGGCCTATCTTTGGTTTTGGGTCTACCGCATACCCCAGTTTGAATTATTGCCAGAAAATTGTTTATATTTGTTATGTTGACACCCTAAGGTATTGCATATGGAGTGCTTTGATGCCATGGATGCAACGGTTTTAGCCCAAAACATTTGAGAAGGTGTGTGGCGGTAATTTTTCAATTTTCAGATTTTTACGCCCACAGTAGTTTTGGACTGTGATTTAGGAGACACTGTTGTTTGTTACTGCATGAAAACTCTCCAGGTTGTTTTCTGCAAGATCTCCTGAGTACACCCATGCCCCCCATGCATAGGTTTGCCAGGATTTTGGGAAGGTTCAAATACAATTTTTATGACTTTGTCATTAGAGTTGAAATTAAGATTATTTCTTCAGCTAGGCCTATCTTTGGTTTTGGGTCTACCGCATACCCCAGTTTGAATTATTGCCAGAAAATTGTTTATATTTGTTATGTTGACACCCCAAGGTATTGCATATGGAGTGCTTTGATGCCATGGATGCAACGGTTTTAGCCCAAAACATTTGAGAAGGTGTGTGGTGTAATTTTTCAATTTTCAGATTTTTACGCCCACAGTAGTTTTGGACTGTGATTTAGGAGACACTGTTGTTTGTTACTGCATGAAAACTCTCCAGGTTGTTTTCTGCAAGATCTCCTGAGTACACCCATGCCCCCCATGCATAGGTTTGCCAGGATTTTGGGAAGGTTCAAATACAATTTGTATGACTTTGTCATTAGAGTTGAAATTGAGATTATTTCTTCAGCTAGGCCTATCTTTGGTTTTGGGTCTACCGCATACCCCAGTTTGAATTATTGCCAGAAAATTGTTTATATTTGTTATGTTGACACCCCAAGGTATTGCATATGGAGTGCTTTGATGCCATGGATGCAACGGTTTTAGCCCAAAACATTTGAGAAGGTGTGTGGCGGTAATTTTTCTAATTTTCAGATTTTTACGCCCACAGTAGTTTTGGACTGTGATTTAGGAGACACTGTTGTTTGTTACTGCATGAAAACTCTCCAGGTTGTTTTCTGCAAGATCTCCTGAGTACACCCATGCCCCCCATGCATAGGTGTGCAAAGATTTTGGCAAAATACAGCACCAATTGTAGAACATAAAAATGTACGAATAAAATGTAAAAGTCTGGTGCCTGTCAAACTGGGGATGCTCTCTAGGGGGGCACAGGCTGTTGTCACTGAAGTGCATGAAACGCAAAATGTTTTCATACCTTCTACGTGACATTGATTGGGGGTAAATGGGGGTAGAGCAGATGGGGCTACTGCTCCAGTAGGAGCGAATTGAGGGCTTCTTTATGATGCCCTCAGCATAGTAAGTGCCAGAATTTCAGAAATTCTGGCACATCTAGCGGGGTCCATTGCTGCCTTGCCAAGTAGGAGTCTGGCTTCGCAGCACAATGCTGATGGGCATACAGATTTGATTGGGCCACGATGTGGCCCAACAAATCATCCCCCATAAACACCTGCAAAAACTGTGTGGCGGTAAATCCTGCAACATCAATATTGATGCCAGGATTTGCCGTGAAAGGAGGGATATCTGGCCTCTGGCGATGAGGCACTACCCACTCCTCAGCTGGAGCTGTGCGTCTCCTGCTGGCAGGTGGTGACCCAGGATCTGCATCAGAAACATCACTAGATACATCAGCCAGCGTAGATAATGTATCTAGCGACGTCTCTGAGCAGTTAGCGGGGTCGAAATGGGGTCTGAGTCTGACGCAGATGCCTCAGATTCTGACGCCAGGATGGCATATGCCTCCTCGGCGCTGTACACCCTCTCAGACATTATATATAATAGATTATAAAATTTTATAATTATTATATATATATAAGCGGATTGTTGGTTCTTAGAAGAACCGTTGGGTTTCACAAGAAAATACAAATAAACACCTAAATCTCTCTAAATCCCTCTAAACCTGCCTCAATTCTTGTAAATCTCCCTAAAATCTCTCTAAATCTGCCTCAATTTTTCTAATCTCACTAAATCTCACTAAAATCTCTAACCTGTCAAATCTGATCTCTCTCTCTCGCTCACCAAAACACAAGTGAGGAGAGGGAGGGAGAATCACAGAGGTCAGAGCCAATATTTACAAAATATTGACCTGACCTGACAAATTAGAAATTTTATTTTGATTTTTTCTAACTTCTGATTGGATGTTGCTAGCCTGCCTCTCTGATGAGGCAGGCTAGGAACATCCCACTCAGCCCCAAGATGACCCTGCCCTTAGAACCCTAACCCTAGCCCTAACCCTACCCCTAACCCTACCCCTAACCCTACCCCTACCTACCCCCTACCCCTACCCCTACCCCTACCCCTACCCCTAACCCTACCCCTACCCCTACCCCTACCCCTACCCCTACCCCTACCCCTAACCCTACCCCTAACCCTACCCCTAACCCTAACCCTACCCCTAACCGTCAGTTTATTTTATTTATTTTTATTTTACTTTTTTACTTTTTTTTTCACTTTTTTTCCACTTTTTTTTCACTTTTTTTTACACTTTTTTTTACTCTGCTGGGTGCCTTGATCCCTCGAGGCACCCAGCAGAGCACCTGATCACTGATGTGATCGTTTTTGTACTGAGTGCCACGATACCTCGTGGCACTCAGTACTTCCTGCCGCTACCGGAAGTGATCGCTCGGGGGAGCGATCACGGACGGACCGGCGGCAGGTAAGCATATTGCAAGGATGCCTCGATGTCGAGGCATCCTTGTAATATACTCAGAGCAGCTGGAAGCGATCCGATCGCTTCCAGCGCTCTCTAGAAGTGCCGGGCACCTCTCCGGTGAAACCGGATGTTGATCGCTCCCGGGGAGCGATCACATGGTGCCCCGGCACTTCTAACCGCCATTGCACGGCTGCCTGGACTCCCAGGCAGCCTGCAATGGCGTTTGAGCTGCTGGAAGCGATCCGATCGCTTCCAGCGCTCAAAAAACGGCAGGACGTACCATGTACGTCAGCGGGTCTAAGAGAGACCCGCTGCAATGACGTACATGGTACGTCCTCGGTCCTTAAGGGGTTAAAAACAAAACACAAATATACAGATTAACACGGAAAATAAAGATGTAAGTAATATAGTTACTATGTTACATGTTTACAGGTGCATTCTGTATCGAGGTATGCTAGTAAGGAGCTCTTGAGTGACTTAAGACTGGGGGAAGATTTGATGGTGTCTGGAAGGTTATTCCATAATTGCGGTGCTCTGTAGGAAAATGATAATCGAGCCACTGTCTTTTTGTATTGTGGTATCGCAAGTAAGGTGCTGGTCCTGGATCGGAGGTTATAGGATGAGGGAACTGCTGGAGGAAGCAGACTATTCAGGTAAGGTGGCAGCTTCCCAGAGAAGCTCTTAAACACCAGGTTGGAAAGGTGAAGGGTGTGTCTAGATTCCAGCGACGGCCAGATTAGTTCTTTTAACATGTCACAATGGTGGGTCATGTAGTTATATTGTAGCACAAAGCGGCAGAATGAGTTATACAATGTAGTAAGTTTCTGAAGGTGTGTTTGTGGGGCCGCTGCATACACTACATCTCCGTATTCAATAGCCGGCATAAGCATTTGTTGTACAATCTGCTTTCTTACCGCGGGGCTCAGGCAGGATTTGTTTCTGTACAGGGCACCTAGTTTGGGGTAAAGTTTGGATGAGAGTTTTTCTATGTGGGGGCCAAAGGATAGATTTGGGTCTAAAGACATACCTAGATATTTGAGAGAAGTGACTGTGGTCAGTGTGACATTTGATTTTGTCCTGATATGTAGATGGGGATTTTGCAGTTTATGTAGTTTAGGTGCTCTTCCAAAGAGCATTGTTACAGTTTTGTCAGTATTTAGAAAACGTTTGTTATCTGTGATCCACTTTTCTACCTCTGTGAATTGGTCTTGCAGCACGGCCTCCAGCTGTGGGAGATCTGGTTTGCTGGTGGAAGATTATGATTAGTAGAGTTCTGCTGCTACTAAAGACAGAATTTGTGGCAAGAAAATCTTCTGTGGCACATCGGTTTATAATTATGGGAAAAATAAATTGATGTTATTCTATCCCAATATGCACAATAAATGCAGGTCTAGGTGGAATAGTGTTTGCAGCCTGCATGGACTGCTTGATGTTATACAAGTGCAATATCAAAAGTGCTATTAAACGGTTTGTGGTGCAAATGTGTCCTCTAGTGGCCACCTATATGCGTGCAGAGTCACAGTGCAGAAAAAACAAGAAAATAGTAGGTAAAACTTGTTAAACAAACGTGATTGAACGTTAAGTGCTGTAAGTTAGGCAGAGATACCGTAAAAAAGGGGATATCTCTGTGATAGATACAATTGCCTAAAAGTCCAGTGTTACAAAAAATACCCAAATAGGGATTTCTGAGAGTTTATGTTATGACTCCAGATAAGAGGAGTCCACACGATTTCCTGTGTGCTACTTCTGGAAAAGAGTCCCTTTTAACAGGGAGTCAATTGTTGGGCAGAATTCTGTGATCCATGCTGTCCTCTGCATTTCTCAATCCTGCTGTTATTGTACGTAGGTAGAGAGAAGCATAGGATGGTGCGAGTAACATTCAAAGAAGCATAAATATAAAAGTTAGGGATGCACTGCAATAAAATGAAAAACAATCATGGCATAGCACTGCAAGAACTGAAGGTGGATAACCCCTGCTACATAAATGTGCTCACAAGATATAAAAATCATTCAAGCCCATCATTTGTATACTCAGCCATCGTCGTTGATAAAGTCTGATAGGACGAAACGCGGCGGATATATTGACCCCTTATTATTTTATTAATAAATTTTACCTTTTTATCTATATATTGAATTCCCATTCATTTGGCTCGGCTCCTGGTAACCAGACCTGGGAACACCATTTGGCAGTGGTCCAGAGGCTACAAATCCTAAGAAGCGTGTGGTATTCGATAACCAAGCGACGATGGCTGAGTATACAAATGATGGGCTTGAATGAGTTTTATATCCTGGGAGCACATTTATGTAGCAGGGGTTATCCAACTTCAGTTCTTGCAGTGCTATGCCATGATTGCTTTTCATTTTATTGCAGTGTATCCCTAACTTTTATATTTATGCTTCTTTGCGTATGAAGAAGAGGAGTCATCAAGGGAAGCACTGATTAAGATATGTATTTTTTAACGTGGATTTGAATATATGTAATATATAGTATATATAGTATACTAGTTAACCTGTTCAACGTACTGTAACATTCAAACAAGGCAGGCTAAAATCATTTAAAGGTGTTGCTCCCCTGGTCCTGAGCCTTCCGCATTCAGGCTCAAAGGTTTTGTGTTTAGGTCCATCAGGTTACCCCCCTATACCTCCAGTTTGCTGGTCCTTCCTGGGGTTAACCTGGAAAAGAAGGGGCTTTTGGTGGTAAGTTCCTTAGGAACAATATAGAGAGGGATCAATAATATAAAAAAAACAGGGTTTATTAAAATGTAACATACGTTAAAAAAATGGGTTGTAGAGGGAGGGGGTGGAATCAAAGTCCCGAACGCGTTTTGCTGTAACCATATAGCTTCTTTAGTGGGATGTATGATTCATAGTAGTCGCATTTTTGAGCAGGCCGCAGTCCGGAATCACCTGCGTTGATTGGTCTTTCAAGTCACGCATAATGACGCAATGAATATGATAGTTTTTAACCCTTTCACTGCTGAGGACGTGTGGGGAACGTCCTTGTTGACTCCTAAGCAAAGATAGGGGTTACTTAGAACCCCTATCTCCCGACTATTTTCAACTGGCAGGGTCATGTTTGGTATCATTAGAAAGGCCAGAGCATGGCCTTTCCAATGATACCAAAGATGACCATGTTTAAAGTAAAGAAAATAATAACAATAAAAAAAGGAAAATTTTGCTTTTTTAAGACGTGAAATGGCTCAGCAGTGAAGGGGTTAAATCAACTTAAAAAATAATTCTAGTAAAACAATCACAAACTTGCATGAAATCAGTGCCCTGTTATAGTCATTCGTAGTCAATAACTATATAGTATATATATAGTAAATATTTTTGATTATTCTTCTTATATTTTTATAGTGTCTTCAAGACTAACCGGAGATATAAACATAAGAGAAAGAGATGAGTCTACACTCACTCCGTTCCATGTTAATGCCAGGATTATCCACTACCCTAACTCGTCTGCAATTCGTTTTCCTGTTCCTGATGAGAAGGTACCATGGGAGGTAGGCTATGCTGATCCACTTTTGAAGGGGAAAAAAAACCCCACGGCATAACTACGCTTTAACAAACCATTTAAAGAACACAAAAATGTATGTAATATTTAAAAAATATATATTTATAATCATGTATGCCTTTTATAGGTGGAATTCAATATTTACCATCCTCCCTTTTACACAGCCATTAGGAAGGGTAAACCTTCTTCTGACCCTATTACAGAGTAAGTATTTAATCTATTACAGCTACACGCTTTTAACTGATATACTTTGGCTAGGGTCAGACGAACGCATTTTCGCGTTGTCTGTGAAAAAGTGCGTTCGAACGAATGGACGTATTTTTTCACGGAGTACGCGATAGCGGTCATACGATGCGCATTTGCGTTCGTGATTTTGTACGGATCATCAATAAAACACTTTTTGCGTCTGGACGTTATGTTGGCCGGACATTAGCAGTGTCTGACATCTCCAAATCACGCACACACGCCGCTAGCGGACGCAGCGCACTCTGTACGACCGTACCAGCGGTTTGACGTTCTCGAAAAAATGCGTTTGTTTGCCACTTGCGTTGCGAGGCCGGACTTTCGTGCGACCGTACTTCGTATATTGGCCGTCATTGCCTGTCATTTGCTGCTAGCACGGCCGTGATTTTGTGCGTCTAAACGCACGTTAAAACTGCTTTCGTCTGACCCTAGCCTTAGTGATGATTTTTTTTTTTTTAGCTCATTGGATTCACTTCTAAAACTCAAATATAACACTATGGATGGAAGCATTAATCGTCAAAGTGTCTGTGCTACATATGTTGTATTAGATGGTTTGCCATTGTAAGTATGTTTTTATTATCTTTTGTTCTGTTCAGTAAATTACTATAACAAGCTGGAAGGTGATTGAGGTTTGTTTTCCCAAAGTATTTTGAGGCAAATGTGAAGAATTTCAACATTTAGGTCTAAATGTTCAGCTGGGAAAACAACTGATTTATCACGCTATATACATAGCATACTATAGTACACAAGAAAAAAATTGTCTCATACAAATAGTTTCTTTGGGATTTTTTTGACAAACAAATGTATGTTCATTTTATAACAATAAAAGATTTGCCCACAGGCAACACCAGCTGTCAGTGGGAAACTAGTTGCTGGTGAATGCATGGTGGGTAAATTAGTGATGGCTGTCCAACCCCCATGGCTATTACCCCAACCCCACACCAACGGCATGTCCCCCTCCCTTCAGTTTATTTTTGCGTCACCCGCATATACAGACATGTCCACCCCATGTCTACTACACCATTCACGTGAAGTCCATGAGTGGAGGGGAGGGTGCATGTCCTTTCCATCTGGACAATGGTATGTCCCTTCCAACTGGTTTTTAAAAGATCACCACCTGCTGTGCATGAGTCTGAGCTGGTGGTTTGACTGGAGATTTCTACTCCCCATGTTTATTAACCCCTATCATACACTTATGGGTGGTGCAGAGGTTGTGGAGAGGGACATGACATGTTCTTTTCCCACTACTTTATGATAGGGGCTGAAGGTTGGATATGTCCATTTGTCATGCCCCATGATTTAGGATTTATTGTATATTTTCTGTTTTGTGTTGAATCTGCCTTTGCTGCTTACATGCTATTGAGTTCATAGCTATTTTGTTCCTTCTGGGTTTCCCTAGCTTTCTGTATCCAGTTAGGTTTCACCCCTCTGCTCAGTGTCTTGTTGTTAGTTACTTCCTGGTCACATAGCAGCCATTCTGTTCTCACTGCTAGACAAATCGAATGTCTTTTTACCTGCATTGCTGTACATTATTACAACGATTGTCAGTCTGATCATTAAACTCTTCAACTGGATTCATCTTTCTACGTGTCAGTTTTGCTGAGTTGAAGCTATCTGCTGAACTTCATCGTGTGAGTACTGGTCAAATACAGATTTCGTTAGTCTAAAGCACCCACGCCTCACAGCTTTGCTTAGGGGAGCAGAATACCATTCACCATGTCTCCTGCTCCCTCCGCCCCACCCAGTGCTTGTGGGTGGAAGTAGGTTGTGGAAGGGGACAATAGCATTCACTCCTCCCAGCAGTTTATTATAGCTCCCAAACTCTGCATACAGGTGAGGCTGGGGGACGCTGTCAGATTGATCCTTGTCTTTACCATGCTGGCTCCCCCACATGGCTCGCTAATATTATTAAACCCCAGTAGTGCTGGATATTACTACTGAGTCGCCATGATTGCATGTGAGGGGGCATAGGGAGTTCTGGAAGTCATTATGACCCCCCACATGTGTATTTTTTTCCTATTTTAACATATTAAAGTGTCAGATGGTTAGAATGAATTGAGCAGCCACCGCTTTACACTGCCCGCTGCATGAATGAATTAACTAGCAACATAACCCCTGCTGAAGTTATAGGTTCAATGCTTCATTAATCAGAACTGAGGAATCAATGAAAATTCTCTCAAAACTTTATTTGTACGAAAACCAATGCACAATTCTACGAGATATTTTATACTGTCTGAAAGAGCACACAGAACATGGTATTATTGGCCGGAGCAAATTAATGTTGCATTATTGATGATTGTAAAAGAAATAAAGGGGATTTCAGGTAAAACCGCTGTAGAATTCTATGGTTTACAAGACCGATTAAGAATACACAAATGTGAGGTATATACCAACTCTGAGACGGAATACCCTCCTAGGCAACACCGTAATAAAATATAACCTTTATTGCACTTCAGGTTTAAATTTTAGCGTAATTGTTCCATTATAGAGCAAACATATGTCATGGTCATGTCAGGATGATCCCTTCCTATCTAGGACTACAAATGCCAGGCATAGAAAGATCCAGCAATTACAATGATAAGTTCAAACACCAATGGATTTTATCAATTAAAAGTAGCAGCTATGATTTTTGCCACAAGCAAAGGGTTCAACTCCTTAACTTAACTAACTTAAGTAGATGTTATAAATTGATATCTTTTTAAGGAAATCACAAATCACTGGCTGTGCGTTCATTTCCATTTTTGAAATATTGACAGGAATCCTTTTGGTCGCACTGGATTGAGAGGAAGAGGAAGTTTGCGTTGGTTTGGTCCAAACCATGCTATGCATTTCATAATTACGCAGTAAGTATAAACCATTCCATTGTGAGTATACGGAGGTCACTTATACAAATAAAAACATGAGGAAAGGCTTTTTATAGCACAGCTAAATAAACATGTCAGAGCTTAAATTGAGAAATAATTTCATGTAACATGCTGCACTGTATGTCTCCTTTGGAACCCATAGCAACTTGAGACCAACTTCAATTCCAGTGATGTGGGATCAGCTGTGCAGCTCCAAAGCCACACAATGAGTGCTACGCCAAAGCTGGACAATGCCCAATGTCACACATTCCACAGCGGACATGTCCGCAGTGACGTGTCTGATGGAATGTGTGACTTTGGAGCAGCACAACTGATCCTACATCACCAGAAGTGGCATGTGTCTCAAGTCACAGGTTAGATGAAATGATGGAACACCCTATACCAAATCTATTTAAGCCTAAGGACTATCGATGCATATACTCAACAGGTCTGCACTGACAACTCTTTATTCTTGATGTCCTACCCATAAAGACAAATCGATAAAACGGTTTCAGCATTGTTTCTTATGGGTTGACTGTTTTTGATGTCAACAATTAAACCTTTAACAAAACTGTTTGATGGAATTGCACATACATTTGTTAAAGTTGTCAGGCTGATTAAATTCTCTACATCTATGATACCACTTATGTTGCCTTGGCCACGATCTACACTGTAACTACATAGGCTTATGAATTCTTTAAAAAAGCCGAAGAAGTGATTAGTGTAACTCCTATCTCTGATTACGCCTTTCTATCTATCTTGGGGCATTACATGCATTCTAATTTTTAGAGAATTGGGTGACAATTTGTCCAAACTCTGTCTGTATATGTTAAGAACATGTTATATTATATTATATATATGTTATATTTATTGTCTGTGTTAATCTGTATATTTGTGTTGGTTTTTTTTTAATATCTTGCATTTTATTACTTTGTATTTCTGTAACGACTGTAACATTTCAATGTTCTTGAACCCAGGACATACTTGAAAACGAGAGAAATCTCAATGTATCCTTCCTGGTAAAATACTTTATAAATAAATAAATAAATAAAGAACAAACACATCTAAAAAAGCATGTTGCATGTGAGTCCATGATAGTTAATGGACAGAAACCACTCCAATGCTCTATTAATTGAAAAGGACCCGGAGTACTCATCAAGGCTGCTTCTGTAAGACGCAGAACTTTCGCTTTTGTGTCCTAATCAATGGTGTGTGCAGCCAATTTCATTAGGGTGTGCACCCATGGAGTATTTATTAATTACACATTGATGCCCTGATCATTTAGCACAGTACAGTTATTTTTAGATAGGAATAACCAATGCTTATGCGATGATACAGTAAATTTTCATACTATTTATCATTAACCAGATAAGGAACATCCAAAATATCAATGTAGGGGGTCAAAGATGAAGCTCTCACCCTTCATTAGGGTGTGCCTGGGCACACCAGGCACACCCTGTGCGCATTCCTGGCACTCCCTGTGCGCACGTCTATGGTCCTAATGCTTACACATCATATCTTAATCTACAGAGGGATAGAGCAGAAATATTTATTAGTATAGGGAAACAGATAAAGCAGCCGTAGTTGATAGTATTGTGCTTCAACGGAGTAGCCGTTTGAGTTATACTAAATAGTTTCTCTTTCTGTAAGAGCAAATAACCGCACACTGCAATGACATACTCCATACATCAACCGAGGGGGGAAATAAGGGGAAAGTAAAAGAGGAAAAGGTAAAAAAAGAAGTGGGTTATTGGTGGATAAGAAGGAAGAGTAACTCCCACCCGAGATATACCTGTCTGGATAATAGCAAGAGGAATGATGTTGACTTCCGCGGCTTCTGTCTTGTGTAATACATGATGTAAATGCCATGCAAAAAATGCTTTCGGAGTTCTTTTTAGGATTAATATTAATACACATGTCTTTATAGGTGGAGGAGAAATAAAGATGGTTCAATTAATATAAAAAAAGCCAAGAAAATGCTTGAAATCCTAGCAATAAAGTACAATTCTTCTGATCACTGGGCTCTTCCAGGGGTGAGTTCTAGATAATGCATCATTTTTGAGCATGTTGTCATTTGGTGCGGACTACTATAACAAACCATCACTGCTTATACTGAATTATGTTTAAAGCCTAGTGGTATTAGATATAGTTTTGTTTGTTTTACACTATCAGGGTTATTCAGAGAAAGGTGACAATCAGGAGAAGTGGCAGGAGAAGAGGACATTCTAGACCAAATTGCCGATTTGGAAAGTGAGATAAATGGGAGAATTTTTCTGGTGTGACTATTTTGACCTCGAATTTTCACTTCTCCAGTCATTCTCCTGAGTTTCACCTTTCTCTGAATAACCCTGTAAGTGTGTATATATTTATAAAGTCTGTTTTTATTCAATCTAGTAATGCTACAAAATGTGGAAATGTTAAAAATGTGCATTTTGTTTTCTCACTCGAGAGATGAGCGCAAAAAAATGGGTCATGAAACCGAACACACACAGGGTTATTCAAAGAGAATCGAAAAGTCACCGCAGGTTCGGTGACTTTTCATTCTCTTCAATTCGGCGCTATTTGGCGATCCCATTTCAGCGACCCTGCGGTGTATTCAGCAAGCACCACAGGGTCGCCTTTATGCAGGGAAAAGTAGCCGCAAACCAGCCGAAAACTCACCGCAAAACCAGGGAAAACACACACACCGAAACACACAAAAACATCTGGATTAACCCCGCCGAACACGCCAGAGAAACCTGAGCAGGAGCCGATCACAGCGCAGAGCAGCCGCCGGAAAAACCCGACACCGCAGACGAATGGAGTGAAGAAAAAAAATACACTTGAATGTTTGAAAAGTGAAACGCTGTTTGCAAACATACTACTGAGCGAAAATGTCTGAAATTTACATATGAGGTTCAATGAATGATAATAAAAAAGGGCTGTTACAGAAAAAACATTTAAAAAAATTAAATCAGGAAAAATATTTTTTCCAAAAAAATCCCGAATAATGCTTAAAAGATCCTAAAAAAAATCTATAATTAAAGAGTCTTTTTAACTGCAGAATATTATAATAAATGGTTTATTAGATATTGAATTAAAACGGGAATATTTTTTAACATAGAAGCCTATGGGATTCGCCTGAATAAACCTGTCTAATGAAGCAACCGAATGGCAGGGCATTTCGGCAACTTTTCACTGCTGGTTTTTGTTCTCTGAATAGACGACGCTATGGGGATTTCAATGCCCTCGAACAGGCACCGTATGTGCAGGCAGTTCGGCAACATTTGGCGAATTGCCTGCTATCTGAATAGCTGAATGGCCAAGAAATGTAACCGAACGCTGATTTTCAGCGGTCGGTTACCTTTCGGCAGCCATTCGGATCTCTTTGAATAACCCTGACACTTTTTTGAGATCTTCTGTTAACCCTTTCACTGCTGAGGACGTGTGGGGAACGTCCTCATTGACTGCTATGGAAAGATAGGGGTGGAGATAGGGGGTTCTTTTGAACCCCGATATCTCCTGACTGTTGGCAGCTAGCAGGGTCATTTTCAGGGTCAGAACATGGCCTTTCCAATGATATCAAGCATCACCAAGTTTAAAGTAAAGAAAAAATATATAAAAATAATAATATAGAAAAGAAAATTTGTTTTTTTTAAGACGTGAAGGGGTTAAACAGTAGTATGATCACAGTATTAGAAGGAACACTGAAAGAAATCTTAATGCTGAAAGAAAAAAGTCGGCAATCGACAAGTAACTGTTTATAGGGACATCAAAGTTAAGAAAATGAGTTGGACAGCCCTGTTAAAGTGTGTGTGTATATATTCCAATATTTTATTTAAATAACATCAAAATGTTACTCCCATCACTTCTACAAGGTGTCCCAACTAAAAGCAGCACAGCGCCTCCAACCCTTGCTCTTATTAGCTGGGACTGTATTCTGTTATGCATACTCAAAGGGGGTTATTCAGAAAGCACCATTGTTTTCCGATGTTGCAAACACCGTAAAAAATCGCCCTTGATTCAATGGTAACAAACAATGGCCCACCACAAAAGAAGAATCTTAACTGTGAAGCTTCTCCTGTGGCTGCCTAGATTTTAATATTGTGAAGCCCTGGCATTTGTCGCTGTTGCTACAATGAACAGCAATGCAATACTTTTTGCCGGTGTTTGAAACTTTGAAAAAACACCGTCATTTTCTGAATAATCCTCAATATGTATTGTATGTGTAGGCTTTTTTAATAGAATAATAGAAGTTGATTGCCACTATCAGGTCTATTCAAAGAAGGTGAAACTCAGGAGAATAACTGCAGAAGTGAAAATTCTAGGTCAAAATATCCACACCAGAAAAATTCTCCCATTTATCTCACTTTCCAAATCAGCTATTTGGTTTAGATTGTTCTTTTCTCTTGCCAGTTCTCCCGGTTTTCACCGTTCTCTGAATAAACCTGTATGTTTGAGTTGTTGCTTTGTATTTTCTTAAGTACTGGTTGCAATGCAGAGAATATAACCAGGTCTTTGATATTTTATCTCAACAGGGCTCACTGGAACCCGGGGAAACACTTCCACATAAACTAAAACAAATCTTAAAGAGTGAATTCACTGAAAAGTTCAAAGATATGTCAAGGGAAGGGACTGAAGTAAGATAAAAAAAATATAACCCAAATCTAGAGTTATATATCATTCAGACGCAGTGCCCAGCATTTGTACCAGCAATATTTCATCTCATTTATGAGTTTTTTTCAGTGTTTGACCATATTTTCAATCATCCATTGTATGGTATGAAATGTTGCGGGTACAGTCGCTCATAGGTCCTTTTTAATAGAGCACCGTTCAGGTCAGGATGAATGCCAGATTCCTTTGTTTCCTTGTTGTGCCTGTATGTATCTTTTATTATTATTATTATTATTCTTTATTTATAAAGCGCCAGCATATTCCACAGCGCTGTACAATAAGCACAGTATAGACAGGGTTACAATACATTGAACAACATTTGACAAACAGTACAGGAGGAGATGAGGGCCCTATTCACGTAGGAACTCACAATCTGGGAGGGTTGGGGTTGGAAACAGGAGGAGAGGACTGTAAGGTGAGAGTGATTGATGGTTGTGTCAGTGAGTTGGGTGGTAGGCTTCCCTAAATAGGAATGTTTTAAGGGAGCGTTTGAAGGAAGAGAAGTTAGGGGAAAGTCTGACAGTACGAGGGAGAGCGTTCCAGAGAGTGGGGGCTGCGCGTGAGAAATCCTGCAGTCTATCATGGGAGAGGTGATGCGGGGAGAAGCTAGGCGCAGGTCACTGTTTGACCTTAGGGAGCGGGCTGGGGTGTATTTGGTGATTAGTGAGGACAGGTAGTGGGGAGCTGAGTTAGTGAGGGTTTTGTAGGTAAGGATAAGGATTTTGAACTTAATTCTGCAGTGGATGGGGAGCCAGTGAAGGGACTCGCAGAGGGGAGCGGCAGAGACAGAGCGGCGGGTGAGGTGAATTAGCCTGGCGGAGGCGTTCAGGATGGATTGTAGGGGGGAGAGGCGGGACAGAGGGAGGCCAGATAAGAGATTATTGCAATAGTCGAGTCGGGAGATTACCAGGGCGTGTATGAGTTGTTTTGTGGTGACAGCGGTAAGAAATGGCCGAATTCTGGAAATATTACGCAGTTGGTATCGGCAGGAAGAGGAAAGAGACTTGATGTGGGGGATGAAGGAAAGAGCATAGTCAAGTGTAACTCCAAGACAGCGAACTTGGTTTGATGGGGAGATGGTGATACCCTCCACGTGATAGAGAAGTCAGGAGGTGGGGAGGCATTGGAGGGAGGAATAAGTAGGAGCTCAGTCTTTGACATGTTGATCTTTAGGTGGTGGGAGGCATCCAGGAGGAGATGCCAGATAAACAGTCACTGACTTTTGAAAGGACAGGGGGAGAGAGATCAGGGGTAGAGAGGTAGATCTGAGTGTCATCAGCGTAGAGGTGGTAATTAAAGCCAAAGCTGTTGATGATTTTGCCCAGGGAGGAGGTGTAGATGGAAAAGAGCCGGAGACCAAGGACAGAGCCTTGAGGTACACCAACAGAGGCAATGAGGAGGAGGAGTTACCAGCAAAGGACACACAGAAGGACCTGTTGGATAAATAGGAGTCAACCCAAGCAAGTGCAGTGTCACCGAGACCCAGAGAGTTGAGGGTCTGTAGAAGGAGGGGGTGGTCAACAGTGTCAAAAGCAGCCGAGAGGTCAAGCAGGATGATAATAGAATAGTGGCCGTGTTTTTTAGCAGTTAGGAGGTCGTTGGTGACTTTGGTGAGGGCAGTTTCAGTTGAGTGTAGGGGACGGAAGCCAGACTGCAGGGGGTCAAGTAGGGAATTGGAGGACAGGAAGAGGGAGAGGCGGTTGAAGACTAGTTTTTCTAAGAGCTTTGATGCGAAGGGAAGCAGGGATACAGGGCGGTAGTTGGATGGAGAGTTGGGATCTAGGGATGGTTTCTTTAGTAAAGGGGTAACTAGCGCGTGTTTGAAGGCGGATGGAAAGGAGCCAGTGGAGAGAGATAGGTTGAAGATGTGTGTGAGAGCAGGGGTGAGGGAGGAGGAGAGGGGAGGAATTAGATGTGAGGGAATGGGGTCGAGCGGGCACGTGGTGAGATGTGAGGAGGACAATAAGGAATTGACTTCCTCCTCAGTGGCTGGGAGGAAGCGGCAGAGGGTGGCAGAGGGGACCTGTGGGAGTGGAGGTGGCAGATAACTATCTTGTGTTGGGATGTTGCTTCTGATAATTAAAGTTTTACTGAGGAAGTAGTCTGCCAGGTCTTGAGCGCTGAAGGCAGCTGTGGGGGGAGGTGCAGGTGGGTAGAGGAGGGTGTTGAAGGTGGACCAGAGCCGTTTAGGGTTGGAGGACAGCGTAGATATAAGAGATGAGAAGAAGGATTGTTTGGCCAAGTGGAGGGCAGAGGTGTACGACTGGAGAATAAACTTGAAGTGAACAAAATCAGCTTCAGAGCGGGATTTCCTCCAGGCACGCTCTGCAGTGCGGGAGCATCTTTGCAGGTAGCGAGTCTGGAGGGTGTGCCAGGGCTGAAGCTGGCGGCGTGGGGCCTTACAGAGTCGAAGAGGAGCAAGAGTGTCTAGAGCAGAGATAAGTGTAGTGTTGTAGTGATTAGTGGCAGCATCAGGGCAGGTGAAGGATGAGGCATGAGGGAGGTGGTGAAGTAGGTTGGAGAATTGATGGGGGTCCACATCATGTAGATTTCTGCGAGTGTGTGTGCGGGGTGGGGGAGCAGGGTGTTTAGGAAGTCCAGATAGGTTGAAAGAGAGAAGGTGGTGGTCAGAGATGGGGAAAGGGCGACATTTGAACTCAGAAATGGAGCAGAGGTTGGAAAAGACAAGGTCAATAGCGTGACCATCGCGGTGGGTAGGGAGGAGGGAGGATTGTGTGAGTCCAAGGGAAGACGTGAGTGAAAGTGATTTTTCAGTATTTACCTTTGTAGATCTGTCAGTGTCTGTCTTTGTGTATCTGGTTCAATTGTGCTGAGTGGGTGAGGAAGGAAGAGAGTCATATTAGGGGATGGGAGAATATTGGAAGAAAGAACAAGGAGATAGGAGGGTGAGATGGAGCGTAAAATGTTGGCTTGGAGAATGCCAGAGAAGTATATTACATGGAAAGGGAGATGGATTGGGAAGAGATGTGTTATGAGCGGTTCAAATGGGAATGATTGACATTATTTTGTGGGAACATAACAAGGGATGGATCAGAAAAATATTTTTTTTCTAGGGTGGCTAAAAGTCTTGCAACTTGCTGCAGAGGGTGCTCTAGTAGAATCCTTTTACATAACTAAGGCCCGTGTCAGACGAACGCAGTGATCACGTCCGTGTTGTCGCACATTTTACCGTCCGTCGTGGCATAAAATTATGATCAATAGAGACACACACACAAAATACGTCCGCACAGAAGTGTGGACGCACAACGCACGTGGCACCGGACGTAATTTAGGCAAGAACGTCAAACCGCTAGGACGAACGCACAGAGTGCGCCACGTCTGCGTAGCTTTGTGTGAGAGCGATGGAACGTAGTCAGACGTAGAAAGACAAAATGTTTTTTCATATCATGTATCAATTTTTTTCATTTTACATATTAATTTTATTTCCCATCTACATCAGTCAAAAAAAACGGACCATGTGGTGTCTACAGTATCATCAGTCAGAAAATACATCAGTTGTGCATGGACGCACAGTGTGCTCAGAATGCGTTCATCTGACATTAGCCTTAAGGAGTTATTCAGAGAGAGACGATCTGGCCCCGAAATGTCACTGAACATGGAATTTCCCCGTACGGAGAATTGAGATTCTCGGGGCCATTCGGCTATTCAGAGAGCAGGCAGTTTGCTAAATTTTGGCGAACTGCCTGCAAGTACAGTGCCTGTTCGAAGGCAGCGAAATCCCCCAAAGAGAAGCAATGGTTAATCCAGTGGTGTATTTTGGCCTAGGCTGACTAGGCCTAGGGCGGCACTTTCCAGGGGGCGGCGGCCCGCACTGGGTGGCCCCACCCCTAAAGAAAAAAAAAATTATTTTGCAAAGTATTTTACCAGGAAGTATTTCACTAATTTTCAAGTATGTCCTGGGTAGGCAAGGCCTAGGCATTCACTTTCCAGGGGGCAGCAAAAAAACACCACTAAATGGGTTACTCGCAGAGCACCGAAATGACGCCAACATTTTGGTGTTCTGTAGTTCCCTGCACTTCGGGGAATAAAATTTCCCCACCCTGCAGTGAATTCACCATTCATCGCAGGGTCCCCAAAGTGCAGGAAGTCGGCCGCTGAATGCTGCCACTGCAAACCCGTGGTCTGCTGTTTTCAAAAGAACTACTGAACGAAAATGTCTGGAATTTACATATAAGATCCTATGATTGATAATAAAAAGTTCTGGTACAGAAAAAAGATAAATTGCTATTAAAAAAAGGGGGGAAATTTTGCCAAAAAAAATCTGAAAAATGACTAAAAGGTACTAAAAACAAAATCAATAAATAAAGACTTTTTACTGCAGATTAAAATAATAAATGGTTTATTAGATATTGCATAAAAACGGGAATATTTTTAACATTGAAACCTATGGGGTTCGCCTGAATAAACCTGCTGATTGAAACCACCGAACATCAGGGCATTTCACTGCCATTTCTCTGCTGTTTGGTGTTCTCTGAATAGATTAACCATTACTTCTCTATGGGGATTTGCACTGCCTTCAAACAGCACCGTACTTGCTGGCAGTTCGCCAAACTTGTGTGTGAGCACATCACAGAGCAGTGGTGTACTTAGGGGAGTGGCGAAGGGTGGGCCGCCCCAGGTACCAGTGATTATTGGGATGTCATTAGGGGGTACTAGGAGGTGCCACTGTCACTGTGTGTCAGCTTTCAGCTGTGCTCTCAAACAACGAGCAGCGGAGCAGGGCGTTTGCATACGGAATAAAATCGAATAGAATAAAAATCCCCCTCGCCTCCCTCCATAGCTCCTCCCCTGCCCCGCAGCAGCTCTAGGAGAGGGGAGGGGGATGTGATTTGTGTGCAGAGAGAGAAGATGACAGTAAACGGCAGGTAAAGGGGGGTATCAGCAGAATATGAAGCCCTGTCTGCTTACTGCTGTTTAAAGTGGACCTTTCCTTAACCAGCACTGCAGTGATAGAAATTTGTCATTGAGCTGCCTGGCTCCTGGTGAGGCTGCGTGCGTGCAGGTCACGCGGTCCGGCCAGTCAGGTGGTACTGAGTCTCAGTGCCACCTGACTGGCTGAACAATGTGACACGCACGCACGCAGCTGCCCGCCTTTTCGTTATCACGGACTCTCACTCTATTCTGGACTGAACACCCACCAGGAAGGGAATCAAAGCCACGGTGCACCCTCTGGCAGTGGCACCCCACTGCTGACAAGATGGCTCCACGCACAGACACAGCCGCGATGCTAACGTGGCCTGGAGGGACCTCCTGCTGAGTCCGTACACAGTCCCTGCTGACTCTGCACACAGCCCTACCGCGGACGGAGGCCGGTAAATATAGATTATAGAATAAATAATTGCTGTGTGCTCATATACACTCGGTTTGCTGGGAGTTTTATTTCAGTGGATTCTGATGCACTCATACACACAGCACATTGCATTGCTGGGAGTTTTATTGCTGTGGATTCTGATACGCTGACACACACACCGCACATTGCATTGCTGGGAGTTTTATTGCTGTGGATTCTGTGATACACACTGCACATTACTGTGAGTTTTATTGCTGTGCAGTTCTGTGATATGCTCATACACAGTGCACATTTCTGTGGGTTTTATTGCTGTGCACCTCTGAAATGCTCATACACAGTGCCCATTTCTGTGGGTTTTATTGCTGTGCAGCTCTGTGATACGCTCATATGCAGTGCACGTTTCTGTGGATTTTATTGTTCAACCAATTATAGCGTCTGTGATCCAGTATACTTGACATGCGTGGCTGTTCTTTGTAAAAATGCTTGAATTTAAACATTTCATAATTTTATTTATCTCAATAGATACATTTGAAATGGTATACAAAATATACAAGTAGACACTTGGTATCCACTTTAAATCTAAAGAGAGGAAAAGGCGGAGCTCTAAGAGGAAAAGGTGGAGCTTAAAGAGGAAGGGTGGGGATAAACCAGGAAGAGGTGTGCCCTTGACAGGAAGGGGTGCCTCAAATTTAAATTAGGGGGTGCACGAGTTTAGTCAGGCCTAGGGCAGCACAAAACCTAAATACATCACTGGGTTAATCTATTCAGAGAACACCGAACAGCAATGAAAAGTTGCCGAAATGCCCTACTGTTCTATGGTTTCATTCGGCAGGTTTATTCAGGCTTCATATCCCATAGGCTTCAATGTTAAAAATATTCCCGTTTTATTTAAATATCTAATGAACTGGTTATTATTTTAATCTGCAGTAAAAAGTCTATTTATAGATTTTTCGGATCTTTTAGGCATTTTTTGGGATTTTTTCGGCAAAATTTAGTTGTTTTTTTTTTACCCCGTTCGTCAGTTTAGTAACTTTTTGTGGCGGCTGGTCTGTGCTTTGATCGGCAGCTCGTTGGCTTTTTCCACCTTGTTCGGCGTGGTTTCTCCGGCAGATTTTCGGTGGGTGTTCGGTGTGGTTCTTTTCGGCGGATTGCGGCGGGTTTTCCCTGCACTCCGGGGACCCTGCGGCGAATGCTGAGGTGGGGAACTTTGATTCCCCGAAGGGCAGGGTCAGGGAACTGCGGAAACAAAATGTCAGCGACATTTTGGTGCTCTTTGAATAACCCCTTTATTCAATATTCAATATGGAGGAACTCCGATATATACACAACACAATGTTAATCATGAAGAATTTTATTTATCTCTTTCTGATCAGTTATTACTTTATGCATTTGAATGCCAATACTTTTTTATGTAATTCAGAAATTATACAGTGAATAAACAACAATGACAATGTCATTATGTGCTTAGTGATTAGTATTGATTTTTTTTTTTTTTAGGTATACAAAGGCTACGTGGATGATCCTAGAAATACAGACAATGCTTGGATAGAAACCTCTGCAGTGAGTTTGCATTTTAAATGCCAGGCTGATCCAGAGCTACATCAGTTAAACCAAGTGAGCAAATAATGTACAATATTATTTAACACAAGCAATATTTTACAATTCTTTACTGTGCGTACTATATTTTGAATTTAAAAATATTTTCACATTTTGGATTTACCAGAAATACTTAAATCCAACAAAAATAACTCTGCAATTATTGTCCAGTGTCTGAAGAATATTGAGAAGCATATTTGCTAGACATGTAGTAATTAGGACTATAGGAAGAGCCCACGGACCAGATCTGAGAATCTAGTTGTTAGAAATTTGAGTTTACAGGTGCAAAAATTCAAGATTTGATGAAGATGACACCTTATGGCTGACGTCTCTCAATGTATCAGCCACTTATCATGAGTTTTAGCTCTAGAGCTCAAGACCCTACTTGAAAGTGAAGCATAGGATATTTTTGCTTGGAGAAAAATCCTTACAATATTGTTGTAAAAGAATGCACATTCAAATATCAGCAGATAATCAGAATTAAAAAGAAAATATCTCTGGACTTGAGAGATCCGAAATTGTGAGGTTATACAGTGAGGATATAGACCTAAAAAACCTAGAGCATAATTGAAAGCCGCTTGATTTGAGAATCTCTTTGTGACAAGCTGTAAACACCCCCAGAAATCCCACTACTTCACTCTTACGATTATAATTTAGGTACAGAAGATATACCTAATTAATCATTTTAAGTTAAAATGGGCAATTTAATAATAGTTTTCTGATTTTTTTTTCTTTGTATTTGGAAGTCGGTTTGAACTATTTATTCTCAATGCCCATACAAGATTTGTATACTAAAGGGATATTTCACTCCCCTGACGGTATTCCCGAGTGTGGCTCGGGGTTAACTTTTTGGACTTACTTACATGTCCCTGCGCTCTCTCGCTGACCTCTGAGTTCTCCTCCAGCCGATCGCGGCGTCACACTTCCTGGTTCCCTTCTCACGAGGAGGGAACCAGGAAGTGTGACGCTGCGATCGGCTGGAGTGTGACTGGGGGGACGGCGAGAGAGCTCAGGGACATGTAAGTATCAGTCCGAGTGTGGCTCAGGGATACTGCTTTCAGCATTGAAAGTTAATCCTGAACCACACTAGTACCGCAAGGGGGCTAGATTAATTGTACTGATTCTGACATATAAATTATGTCAGAATCGGACCACCAGGGAGGTTAAACGCCTATATTTAGCATTGTAGCAACCTAGATAAGGTTTGGTGATCCAAATAGAGAAAATAAAAAAATCAAACAGCAGCAGGGGAAGTATACACAATAATGCTTTACCTGCTTTTTTTTCAATTTCTTTATCTGGGTCACCAAACTTTAAAGAGGTTGCAGCAATGGCGTCTTTTTTATTGTTTGTAACGAGGCTAAACAGCGGCACTTATTAAACAACCCACTAACTTTAATTCCAATAACAATTGTTAGATTATTAATCTATTCACGAACATAACAGTGACCCGATCTTCAAAAACTCATACAAGTGCCTGAGATCGAGTTACACCTCTTTGCTCATATTCTGAAGCAATTCAAAAAAATTTAATTTTTGCAAACGAGCTTTGTTCAAACTGGAAAACTTTAATTTGTCTGTTAATGGTTGATTTGAATGTTTTGATATTCTTATTTTGCTGTTTACCAGAATATACAGAGCAGTGATCCAGAAATGTGTATCCGCTGGCAAGTTGTGGACCAGAAAATTCCTCTATATGCAAATCACAAAGACATCCTCCAGAAAGCTGTGGATTGTCATCATGCATACTATTAATAAAAGTATATGTCTCATAATGTTAATGGTCACATTACTTATAAATTAAAAATCCATTTATCAACATTTTTTTTTTGTATTTTATATCTTTCATGGTCTATTTGTTCATTTGAGTTTCTCACTTGCCATCACATAGAATCACCCTTCACGAGTGAACTGTTCCGCAATTCTTTGTTGGACACTGAAATATTGTCTCCATATGTTAACACATTATCTAGATGAGGGCATGTTAGCCTCCAAGGTTGCTCCATGCTGGCATGTGTCCAAATTCTTGTTATAAGGTGATCCGGGATAGAGAAGAGTGATACAATCAAGGTAAAGTAAACACATTTCGAAATGACACACGGAAGGCTAGGAAGACTCGGGGAGGGGACTCTGTCTCCGTTACGTGTAACTCGTGTGCTCACTAATAGTTAACACATGGGCACGATATAGTAGATTGTCAACCACGACGTTACACATCGTGCCCAAGTGTTTGCTTTATTTCCTTGGTGACACCAGCGGGGCTCCGTACAAACCCATTCGAGCAGTTTAAAAGAATTATTCTTGCAGTTGTCAATTCTTCTCCAATATATTCTATGTGCCACAAACCCTCATTCAACCTATTTTGCAACATTTGAACAAGGTATGCGTAGTCAATAATTAAATATTGAATAATTAGCTGTTTTGTGTATATTTTGTGGTAATCTGAGATCATTAAAAAAGTTTCAATATTGTAAACTTTGGAATTTTAAAATGATTTAGTCATTTAGGCTAGGGTCAGACTAACGCAGTATCAACGTGCGTTTAGCAGCACTAAATCACGGCCGTGCTAGCAGCAAATTACGTCCAATGCCGGGCAGCATATGAAGAACGGCCGCACAAAAGTGCGGCTGCGCAACGCAAGTGGCAAAAAACGCATTTTTTCGAGAACGTGAATTATTGATGATCCGTACTAAATCACGGACGAAAATGCGCATCGTATGACCGCTATCGCGTATTCCGTGAAAAAATGCGTCCATTGTTCGAACGTACTTTTTCACAGACAACGCGAAAAATGCGTTAGTCTGACCCTAGCCTTACCAGTTACTGAAATGTTGTTGAGGAGAAAAGTTCTAGACAGACACTGAATGGAGTATCTTATCTTGCACAATTTTAAATGAGGGCTTCATTATTCTCATAAAGTTATAAATAGTCTGTTTCCAATACAGTAAATATAATGGTGATAGATAGTAAAAGTGGTTAAATAGCTTGCTTTTGGGTACTATAGTAATTACAAGACTTCTTTAGTAATTATAATGATGATAATCAGAAAATATACATGGAATACACAACTAATACTTGTCTGTAAGCAAAATGCCTGTATATGAAATGATAGTAACACTGTGTATGTGTATTAAACATATGTCAGCAATTAAAACACCCTAAAATGTATCCCTGCACAGTTGACAGCTCTTCCTGTATTCTGTCCCTCGCTTGCTGTTGTAATGCTGCACTATTTTTGTTACAGTGAGGATGTGAGCTGCATTATGTATCCTTCTTAGAGTAATACAGGGTGACAGCAGTGATATCTTAGAGAATTCCATTTTTCCTCAGGGTAAACACTAATCTTGCAGTGAAAAGGTTAGCAAATGAGGTAAACTATGCTAATGTCCCTTTTTATTGTATTTCATAAGAACATTTTATATACAGGTTGTTGGCAGTGAAAGGGTTAAGATAGAACATATACATTTTGACAGAAATATTTTCAGTCTTTATTAAAATGATGGCATTAATTTATGGAACGTGAATTCTATCTACTGATATGCTAGCGATTTCACCTGCACATTGAAACCAAATAGTAATATATTTAATTATTCATAAGAAAATCGGATATATCCAGAACGCCAGATAGCTCTTTAGTTCTTACTTACACCAGATCTGGCATCCCGTGATGGAAACATATCCTTAATGGTCTTATCTAGGTCTCCCTTTACACTTATCTTTTTTTTTCTTTCCCCGTTCTGTCTTCCTTTTGAAAGGTCACTCTGTAGTATCCTTTCCCACTTTTTCCATGCATGTCCCTCTTTAAAATCCATCTACACTATCACTTTTATATATCATATTTTTTTTTTCTGTTTTTGCCCGTATTGAATATACTACGGCACTATCATGTGCCTGCAGCTAAATTGGGGATGCTAAGGGGAAATATTTGCGGTCACAAATTTCCCCTTGGCGTCCCCGTTTTACAAGTAGATTACGAGGCAGGCGCTGAATTCAGCAGCCTGCCCCGCAATGGAAGCTAGCCTCCGGAATACTTTCGGCAGTGCTAACGCTCACTGCTACTGGGTCACATGACCTGCAGGATCTCGGCTCTCAGGAAATCCTGCAGGTCTACGGAGTGATCGTAGAGGGAGACTGGGGACATTTTTTCCTCAGTCTCACTCTGGTCGAGAAGCGATGGATCGGGCCATCGTTCTCGCCACAGGATGAGATGTGAGTATCTCATTTTTTTGGTGGGTTCCAGCTGTTTAGAGCTATGGCTAACTTTTCAGTTAACTGCAGCGGTTAGTAGTAGCATTAGGACTTTGTGATCCTATCGCTAATTACACTTTGCTTACATTTTGCGCTCCCCATGTTAAGCATAGGGAGTGTAAAGTACAATAAGCTCACCATAGAAAGTGCTGTTACGGATACCTTTTTATATTCCTCGCTGTGGCGAGAGATTGATCTAATAAGGTGTGGGTTGACTTACATAGATTCCTAAATATACCCAGATGCACGGATCCACTCAGAGCCAGTGATAGGGCTCTAGATTTGTGAGTGGAAAAACTATATGATACATTTTAATTAACATACTCCATGTGATTTACTGCACCAATATATTTATGTTTGCTTCTCTTTATATATCCATGTGGATGATGCCATTTATGGGAGCCATCTGAATCCTGAGGGCGAGTTTTATTGCGCTAACCAGATATGTATACATTTCCTAGCTATTACGGATGTGCTACTGGATTTTATAACCTGCTAGCGATCGATAGGTGATCTGGCTGTAACGCTATCACCTCAATTAACTTATGTTTGGAAAGCCTTATGGGTTTTCTGTTGTTTTTTTTTCTTCTTTATCCATCCATATTTGTTATTTGGTTTCATGTTTTCTCTGTATAATTTCATTGCTCTTTCCATACTGGTACAAGTGTTTTTTAAACTATAATATATCAATGTATTGTAAAAAGACATGTGCAGAATGTTAAATGGATGACAACGTAAACAGAAAACAAATCAGTCTTCATATTTTAGTGCTAAATCATGGGAATACTTTAAACTTCAGACCGACATATTTCTGCTTCTTAATTTTTTCAGTGCTGATTTGACTTCTCTGTTCCGGAGTGTGTAAATCATAGGATTTAACATTGGAGTGACAATGAAATAAAATATTGCTATTATTTTGTCATTATTGACCGAAGAATTTGACCTTGGTTTCATATATGCGGCCATACCTGACACATAAAATAGGGTAACTACTATCATGTGTGATCCACAAGTGGAGAAGGGTTTGTGTTGTCCAAGAGAAGATGCAATTTTTAAAATACTTATTAATATTCGAATGTATGACATGCATATAATTAAAACAGGGATTATTAGCACAAGGATTCCAATAATGAAGATCACAAGTTCAATAACCATTATGTTTTCACATCCCAGTGACAGCAATTCTGGAACTTCACATATAAAATGATTGATTTTGTTTCGTCCGCATAGGTTTATTGTCATTGTGAGTGCAATATCAGGGATGGTCAGAGTAAAGCCGCAAATCCAGACAGCAATTGCCACTTTTATGCATTTGGACCTACTGATTACCTGGGTATAATGTAAAGGATAACATATAGCCATATAACGATCATAAGCCATAATGGCGAGCAGGAAGCATTCACTTGCAGCTAAACCCAGTGACATATACATTTGTGTCACACATTCTGCGTAGGAAATTGCTTTCTTTGCAGACATCAGGTCCTTCAGCATCCTTGGGACACTTGTTGATGAAACGCATATGTCCAAGATAGAGAGGTTAGTAAGAAAAAAATACATAGGCGTCTGAAGACTGCTTACTGTTGTGGTTATAATAATTATGAGAATATTTCCTATTAAGGTGGTCAGATAGAAAATAAGAAAGACCACAAAAATAAATATTTGTATTTTTGGTTTATTGGACAGTCCAAGAAGAATGAATTCAGAAACCACTGTGTTATTGTTTCCGTTCATTCTAATTAAAACAGAAAAAGTAAAATTAATAGTTGGTAATATGCACTTAAATATGTACCCAAACAAATGAATTTAACACTAGCACAATATGGAGGATGAAAACCACAAAAGTGATACCACCTGGGACCACGCAATGGTGCCAAACACACACTCCCTAAGGGTCTAACCCTCCTAGATACAAGAAACCAAGAACAACCATATAGTACCCCCGAGTTCGGTTCGCATTCGAACTCGAACAATTTCGAAAGTTCGAGTTCAAACTCGAACCGAACTCAATGCAAGTCAATGGGACTCAAAAGTTCGGTTTTTAGAGTGCCCTCCAAGAGGGCATATATGCTAGATATTTGCCATAAAAGGTGTATGGGGGTTCGGGTAGTGCCCTGGGGGACAGGAAACAAGGACAAAAAGTTTTAAAAACTAGGAGGTCCCCATAACCTGCCCATGAAGTGGCGGATTTGTAGGATGCATTTAAAAACAAAAAAATAACATTTCAAATGACGGTAAACAGTTTTCATTTAATTTATTCATAAACAACTGCTTGGGGCGGCAGTCTGTATTAAAAGAGGAGACCTTTTAGGACACGCAGAACAAGTTTAGTGATTTTTTGGCTAAATTATGGTGAAACTTAGGCAGGCTTTGGATGAAAGTAACAATAGGTGCTTTAAAATTGGGCCTTTAGTGTCGGCAACAGGTGCCGTCACACCGTAACCCCTCTGTGGTATTGTGGAAGAGTGCAGGGTTGGACCCTGCGGTCCAAAAAATTTAAATTATATAAATCTGGTAATATACAGTTGTGTTCAAAATTATTCAACCCCCAATGCTGTAAAGGGTTTTAGGGAATTTAGTGTACATTTGTAATTGTATTCAGAATGAAATCCTACAAGGACTTTTTAAAGAACATATTGTTAGAGATTATTGACTTCTTTAATAGGTCAGGGATATATTAATTATGACGCATATTTTTCTTATTGTTGATATACATAGATATATATATATTATTGACAGTGCCTCCAATACCAGCGGTATAAATTGGTATTTACCCCTAAGATAGGGATTAATAACCAATCAATGAATATACGTCTTAACAAATATATGGCGCGTTATCCCGAGTTCTTTTGATGCTCTCTAGATATTTTTAAACACAATAAAATCAATAAAGATAATATGAGACTGCGTAACGGTAAAACAATTCAAACCAAAATTTATTCACACGTCAAGTTTCATACAATCGTATGTTATCAACGGATTAGCAAGATACAATTTACAAGTGATTATAGATCGTGATTAGTAGCGATACTGCGACACGCAATAATCTAATGGACAGATATTTTAGGTTTATAGACCGCACCACAGATATACACGCCTCAATTCTTAAACACCAAACTCTATTCTATTCACTTAAACCTTTCCCATTATAAACCAATCCTCCACCTGGCTAAGATAAACACTCAGTTACTGGGCATCACCTGCAGCACAATTTATTATTGTGGGGGCCTATTCACTAAATGCAACTTCCTTCAGGGAGACACATAACACACTCGATAGGAGACTATCTCTTTCACAGATCAATCACAGCACTTCATTCGATATACGTTAACCTAACGCTTCTTAATGACTTACAGTGCATGCATTCATTCGAAAGGGCTGCAAGATGGATATGGAAGGAGTTATGCTAGGTTACGAATGGGGCGGACGGTACTTGACATATAAAAGCTATTTCACGGTCCCAGCGTATCTCACTATAGGTATATAATTGATCTTTAGATGTCCACAACCAGTATTCTTGGAACATAAATAATTTCACTAAATTATGGCTCAAGTATTCAGCCGGTGATAGTCTCTTCCTTAGTACTCCTCTGCAGTGGACTGTAAAGGCAGAATTTCTATTCTACTGATTATTAGGCTCAAACAGCTAAATAATTCATTTATATTCCTTTAGTTTGTGGTGGACATCTAAAGTCAGGACTATGCAATTAGAAAATAGATATCAAGTTATTCAGGTATACTTTACCATCTGGTTAGTGAAGATAGAGTGGTGGAAGATTAGGGTGTGGTCAGGTCTCTAAAGGGGCGGCCGATGGTGATTGCATTTCTCCCCTCCAAGCGTCCCTCAGGTCTCTCCCAAGCTTTTCTCAGTGTGTCATCCTCTGCTCTGGAGTGTCCCCTCTATATAGTGGTCTTCCGCCCAGTTTTAGATCTAGCCCATCACTATGTGGCCTCATTTGATTGGAGGATATATATTCATCAACTCCAGGGGTCTGTCCAGGTGTTATGTTACCTGGCCAGCAGATGGCGCTCTCAGATCAACCATCAACCTTCTGCAGGAATTAATTTATGGGCTTGGCCAATCTTTTACTGATTTGGGGTCGTTTTATTCCTATATCCCGGGACTCCATAGATTTTATTAACAAATCAAAATTTATTTCTATTGTGGCATCGGCAGCATACTTCGCCACGGCGTGTGTGCATCTCATCCCCCTTTATTTATATCCACAGGGATGTGTATGTGAGGGGATATCCATTCATTCATTCGTGGTATCGTTTTTAACATTCGCACGTTATCCGACTTAATCGGCTTCATGCGGGTTAGTACACCAGACATTTGTGATGATCAACTAAATGTGGTAGGGCCTCTGTTTTTATAAGATGCTAAAATTATCAGTTCTAACTAATAAATATTCTCATACCATGTAGTACATATTGCCGAATAGCATAGCATTACAAGCTGGTTTACCCAAGCCATTTAACCTTCTTTGTTTTTTTTTTTCTTTCTTGGGCAACCCATTGTTCCATGTTTACGTGGCTTTCAGAGTTTCGATCTGACGAAATAAACACAATACTGAGATATCTATCTTAGTTGTCATTGTGTTCCCTTACTTTTAAACCATTTGATCTAACCCTGTTTGGTTGTAACAAATAAATAAAATAAACAGAGTCCATTAGACCGTCTTTGATCAATGTTAAATGTCCTTTCTTGTATGCGTAACACTAACGAGTTTAGCTTGTCTCTTGTTCTTGTTATATATTAACGACGCAGACAAGTTGTTTGCGTGACGCAATTCCTGGCCCCAAATTTAAACATTCCTGCGTTATAGAAATTTCATATCTAAAAAGGTCTGACAATATGCAACTAAAATGACATCAATTGGTTTTGTAAAACAGTAGTAAATGTTTCTTTTGTGAATTCTTCATTGACACAATTATTCAACCCCTTAAAGAAGAACAGAGATTCATTCAAGTGTTTTCAATCAGGTATCGAAAACACCTGTGGATGTCACGGAGCAGCAATAAAGCATAATAAGCACCAATTAGGCAGCTTTAAAAGGACTGTGATACTCAGCTCCTTCTAGACATTTACTGGTGTGGTTAAAAACATGGTGAAGTCAAGAGAATGGTCCAGGAAGACAAGAGAAGAGGTGATTACTCTTCACAGGAAGGGCAATGGCTATAAGAAGATTGCAAAGATGTTAAACATACCAAGAGAGACCATAGGAAGCATCATTCGCAAATTCAAGGCAAAGGGCACTGTTGAAACGCTACCTGGTCGTGGCAGAAAGAAGATGCTGACTTCGACTGCTATGCACTACCTGAAGCGTAGAGTGGAGAAAAGTCCCTGTGTGACTGCTGAGGAACTGAGAAAAGATTTGTCAGATGTGGGTACTGAAGTTTCAGCTCAGACAATAGGGCGCACACTGCGTAATGAAGGCCTCCATGCCAGAACTCCCAGGCGCACCCCCTTGCTGTCTCCAAAGAATAAGGACAAACCACAGAAGTTTTGGGATAGTGCTCTGTGGACTGATGAAACAAAATTAGAACTGTTTGGGCCCATGGATCAACGCTATGTTTGGAGGAGGAAGAACAAGGCCTATGAAGAAAAGAACACCTTGCCTACTGTGAAGCATGGCGGGGGTCAATCATGCTTTGGGGCTGTTTTGCT
The DNA here is from genome assembly GCA_009667805.1 of Leptobrachium leishanense. Taxonomy (NCBI): domain Eukaryota; kingdom Metazoa; phylum Chordata; class Amphibia; order Anura; family Megophryidae; genus Leptobrachium; species Leptobrachium leishanense. The sequence goes on along the minus strand of CM019069.1, from coordinate 84,297,123 downwards.
TCTGCAGGTACATGGAAGCTTCAGCGTGTGCAAAGTACCATGAATTCTCTTCAGTACCAGGAGATATTGGATGACAATGTGATGCAGTCCATCACAAACCTGAGGCTTGGGAGACGTTGGACCTTTCAACAGGACAATGATCCCAAGCATACCTCCAAGTCCACTACAGCATGGTTGCAGATTAAAGGCTGGAACATTTTGGAGTGGCCATCGCAGTCACCTGACTTAAATCCAATTGAGAACTCTGGTGGGACTTAAAGAAAGCAGTTGCAGTGCGCAAGCCTAAGAATGTGACTGAACTGGAGGCTTTTGCCCATGACGAATGGGCGAAGATACCCGTAGATCGCTGCAAGACACTTGTGTCAAGCTATGCTTCACGTTTAAAAGCTGTTATAACTGTAAAAGGATGTTGTACTAAGTACTAAGATTGAATGTCACTTGGGGGTTGAATAAAACTGATAATGATGTGAGCACAGTAAAGACATTTGTGGTTATTTCATTATAAATGTTATGTTATATTTGTCTGACCTACACGTGCCTCTTTGATTTAATTGTAAGCAAGATGACTGAATGATCAAAATCAATGTCAAACTGGCCAAAACACTCAATTTCAGTGGGGGTTGAATAATTTTGAACACAACTGTAGGCGTCAGTAGCAGTGCACCCAAATAATGTGCCTTTCATGGCAGCAAGTGCCTTCACACCATAACCCTTTTGTGGTATTGTGGAAGAGTGCAGGGTTGGACCCTGCGGTCCTATAGTAAAAATATATGAATCTGGTAAAGGCGCAGTGCACCCAAATATTGTGCTTTTGGTGCCAGACCAGCAAGTGCCATCATATAGTAACCGCTCTGTGGTATTGTGGAAGAGTACAGGGTTGGACCCTGTGGTCCAATATTAAAATGATATGAATCTGGTACAGGCGTCAGTGCACCCAAATATTGTGCCTTTGGTGGCAGCAAGTGCCTTCACACCGTAACCCCTTTGTGGTATTGTGGAAGAGTGCAGTGGTGGAGGTTTTGTGAATGCAGAAGAGATCCCCGATCTATTCCGTTACGTCAGCATCAGGGGATTGATAGCTGCTTATCCAGGACTGATTCATTTTTATAAATGTCAGCCGGTCTACAGAGTCGGTGGACAGACAAACTCTTTTGTCTGTGACAAAACCTCCAGCGGCACTGAACGTCCTTTCAGAAAGCACGCTGGATGAAGGGCAACCTAGTAGCTGCATAGCATATTGGCTAAATTCTGGCCAGTGATCCAATCTCAACACCCAGTAAGCCAGTGGATCATCTGCTGCAAAGGTATGCAGGTCTGCCCTTGCCCCTAGGTAGTCCTGCACCATACGGTGAAGACGCTGGCAATGGGTGCCTACATTTGACGTCCCTGGGCGTCGTGGAGTAAAAATTTTAAAAAGGCATCAGTCAAGCGGCCCCGGCCTTCACCTCTATTCCTCTGATCATCCGCAGCCTCAGAAGCACCTGTGCCATCACTTGGTAACCTACCAGTGCCTGGAAAGGTGTTACACAAGTGTCGCTTTAGAGCGTCCTCAAGTTTTTTCATCCTGTGCTCTCTCTGTGCGGGCAGGATGAGCTCTGCAACTTTACCCTTGTATCGTGGATCAAGAAGGCTTGCCAACCAGTAATGATCCCTCTCCTTGATAGCACGAATCCTGGGGTCCTTTACCAGGCTTTGCAGGATAAGGGAGCCCATGCAGCGTAGGTTGGAGGTGGCATTAGCTTCCGAGTCTTCCTGGTCAATGAGGAGGATGACCCCATCGTGCACTTCCTCCTCCCAGCCACGTACTAGTCCTTGTGTTTCTGGGCACACAAAACCCTCCCTTGAGGAATCCCCACCTTCAATGCCCCCACTACTTAAATATTCCTCCTCATCCTCCTCCTGTCTGATCTGAGGAGGACCCGCTGGAATGCTGTCTGCAGAAAGACTGGGGCCTTCAGAGCTAGGGAAAGCCTCCTCTTCCGGTGCTCTGGCTCTAGAGCCAACATCTATAATTCCCCGCAGTGTGCTCCACAGCAGTAACACTAAAGGAATTGTGTCACTGATGCATGCACTGTCCCTGCTCACCATCCTCGTTGCCTCCTCAAATGGTGACAGTACAGTGCATGCATCCTTGATCATCAGCCACTGCGGGGGGGACCAAGTTGAACTGAACCTGTCCTTGTACCATACTCACACAGGTACTCGTTGATGGCCCTCTGCTGCTTGTGCAGATGCTAATGTCGAATTCCACCTGGTGGGCATGTCACAGTTTAGTCGGTTTGTGGGAAGGTGGAATTCTCTTAGAATTTCTGCCAGGCGAACACTTGCTGGGAATGACCGTCTGAAGTGGCTGCAGACTTCTCTGGCCTGGCTGAGAAGCTCTGCCAGCCCTGGGTACCTGGTTAGGAAACGCTGTACCACCAGATTTAGGACGTGTGCTAGGCATGGTACATGCGTCAACTTACCCAGGCGTAGGGCGGAGAGAAGGTTGCTGCCATTATCACAGACGACCATTCCCAGCTGAAGCTGGCGTGGTGTTAACCATCTCGGCACCTGCCCCTGCAGAGCTGATAGAATTTCTGGCCCGGTGTGGCTCCTGTCCCCTAAACAAACCAGCTCAAGCACAGTATGGCATATTTTTGCTTGAGCCATTGCGTAGACCCTGCCACTTAAACTCGGTTTAACTGCCACTTCGCCAGAGACAGAGAAGGAGGAGGAGGAAGAGGGAGAGGTGTTGGTGGAGCAGACAGACCTCATACAAGCAGCTTTCTGGAGGTGTGGTGGATGAACAAGCTCCAGCACAGAGCCCCGTCTTGGATCCCTCCCAGCTGCAATCAGAGTTACCCAGTGTGCCGTGAAGGAAATGTAACGGCCCATTTCATGCTTGCTGGACCACGTGTCTAAAGTCACATGCACCTTGCTGCTGACTGCCTTTCCCAATGACTCTATAACATTGTCTTCCACGTGCTGGTATAATGCTGGAATGGCCTTCTGTGAAAAGTAATGGCGATTTGGAACATGCCTGTCACGGTCCGAACCACCAGACCCTCTGGCGCCCTCTTTTGTTCTCCTTTTGCCCTGTTTTGCATTGATATGCAGGTTCTAGGACTTTTTCCTCCATACGCTTCTTGAACTATAATTTGCATAATGGACATGGAACCACACCTGCCGTTCATCTCCCTAACTGATCCTGCATATGAGGAAGCTACACCCCTGATCCCACGCTTCCTCATTGAAGTTCCTAGCTTAGCTAGTGCAGACCTGCCTTCCACAGATCCTTGCCTGGAACCCCTCCTGCTCTTGATCCATAGACCTTCCTGTACACCCTCTGCTATTTCTGTACATTCTCTACCGGTATCCTCCATTGCCCCCTGTACCCTCTGCTTTCCATTATTGATATACCCGTGTACCAGATCTCTGCTAATTCTTAACCACTCTATTGCCTATTCCTATTTTGTACCTGCGCCTGATTTATATATTCTATATCCATTGTTTATTTTCCTGGTCTGTTATCAGTTTATTTGTATTCACAAAATTGTGTATTCACAAATAAACCCTGTTACCCTGTATCCTGCCTTCTGATGCGTTTACTGCACCTTGGGCTCACACCCACATTTCTGCACATCTGCTAGGCCAGGCTCGTGACAATGCCACTGTGGTACAGCACATTCAGCAAATTCACGGAAGGAAACAGAGTCCACCAGCTGGAAAGGCAGCAGCTGTAATGCAAGTAATTTTGCTAAGCTGGCATTTAGACGCTGTGCTTGGGGATGGTTGGGACTATATTTTTTCTTACGCTGCAGCAGCTGGGGCAACGTAATCTGACTGCGTAAATATTCAGCTGATGGGATGCTGTCACATTGTGAGGAAGGACCTGGTACATCCATTACTGTAGCATCATCCCTGTCAGTGGAGGTTGGAGTCAATGACATGGCAGGACATATAGTGAGGGTAGAGACAGGTGAGGAGGACCTACGCAAAGTTTTGCGCCAAGGGGATGTGTGGCAGGTGGTCATATGTCGCCTCAAGCACGTGGTACCCAAGTGTCCGGTGTCTTTCCCATGCTTGAGCCTCATCTGACATAGATTACAAATAGCAATGGTGGGGTCTGCTGCACATTTCTTAAAGAACTCCCAGACAGCAGAGTTCCTCGTTGTGTGCTTTGAGACAACAGCGCTCTGCACCTCAGCAGCTCTGACATCTGATGCCTTGGACTGGCTAGTGCTACGGTTGGTCATGGAGGACGTGGTGCCTCGTGTTTGTTGTGCCTCCTCCTCCTCACTTTACTCCTCTGTTCGATCAGGCACCCAGGTGGAGTCAGTGACCTCATCATCATTGTCATCACCCCCTATCTCCTCATCACTGGAGCCAACTTGGCAGTATACTGCAGCTGCTGGGGCAACATAAGTGCCAGTTATTTGTGTGTCACTGGCACCCCCTTTCTCTAGGTTCATTATACTCCCTTCCTCAACCTCAGAGATTGAATCAGAGCACTGTAGTTGCTGCGCATCCTCAAGCAGCATGTCACTCTCATTGTAGTCAAACAACAGCTGACTCCTCCGTGTGTGATTGTGAGGCTACAGTAGGAGTAGCTGTGGACATGGAGGCTGCATTAGATGCTTTGGCAGCTGAGGTGGACTGTAAAGCACTACAAGCCTGGCTGGCAGAGGATGAGGATGGCCTGGTTAGCCAATCCACCAAATCCGCTGTATGTTGCTGCTGTTTAAGACGAGAGTTAGAAAGGACAAGTGTGCCCCTGCAGGGGATGCATCACGTCCACGATGACCAGAGGCACAGCCTCCCGACACAGTGGCTGCTTGACCTCTTATCTGTGCCTGTGATTGTCTGCCTGTCCTTTTTGGTCTTTCTGACATGGTGAGTGATATATAGATTAAAGATATACAGAACTCTGATTCAACTCTGTTATAAAAATTGGAGATATGCTGCAGAACTCTGATTCAACTCTGGTATAAAGATTAAAGATTTCCAGAACTCTGGTAAAACTCAGTGAGACACCCTGATAGCTGGCAGCCAGTGACAAGACACAGATTACAATTCCCAGAAACCTCCTATAAATCAGTGAGACCCCCTGATGGATGGCAGAGACAAGACACAGATTATAGCAATTCCCAAATATTTTGTAGAAATTACTGACCCCAAAAATACTTGGTGTCAGTGAGAACACACAGATTGGAACAATTCCCAAATATTTTGTAGAAATTACTGATTTCCCAAAATACTGGGTGGCAGTGAGAACACCGATTAGAACAATTCCCAGATATTTTGTAGAAATGAGACCCCCCACAATTGCTGGTGGCAGTGAGAACACAAAGATTACAACAATTCCCAGATATTTTGTAGAAATGACTGACCCCCAAAATACTTGGTGTCAGTGAGAACACACGGATTAGAACAATTCCCAAATATTTTGTAGAAATTACTGACCCCCCAAAATACTTGGTGTCAGTGAGAACACATGGATTATAACAATTCCCAAATATTTTGTAGAAATTACTGACCCCCAAAATAGTTGCTGGGAGTGAGAACACACAGATTAGAACAATTCCCAGATATTTTGTAGAAATGAGACCCCCCCAGTAGCTGGTGGCAGATTGGTAGTGAGAACACACACTAACACAAGAACAATCTCCCCTCAAACACGTGCTGAAGCGCTGTGTGAAGCCTTAGTGTGCTGCGGGATTTAGCTCTGTGAGCCCATGTTGGGCAAAATTTGCCCAATCAGGACTCTGAGCCATGATTGGCATAGTCTTGAACCTGTCTTGCACCTGTCCTGTAGTCAGGTGCAAGGCTGTAGCCAATTACAAACTTCAGGCCAGTGGAAAAGTGCATTGTGGTCCATTGTGGTGCATTGTGGGCGAACATGCAGCGAACACACGGAAATGTTCGTAGTTCGCGAACAGGCGATGTTCAAATCGAACTCTGAACCGATCGAACCGAACAGCTCATCCCTAATAGTAATCCAATACAAATCTTGCATGTATTGCTAATAGAGGGGATGTGGGTCCCCAATAATACACAATTTATTGCGGGTGTAAATAATCAAACCCATAAATACACATGCTAAAAAACAGATAAATTGAAGTATATTGTATTTGGAGAGCATATAACACACAGCGTGTAATGATAGGTGGAGACGCTTAGAAACCAAAATAATGGTGCTGAAGTTCATACAAAGCAGAAATGGTTTAAAAAAAAACTAAAAAAACTGCTCATGTGCCTATATCAATCAAAAGCCAACAATATTAGCTATCCCCCTACTGCAAGGTCATTATAATTGCATATGTGTCAGATGAACGTGGCATACACACGCCATCCAGTAATTACACCATATGACCATATATAGGAGAGGGAACCATAGGAAAAAAATTAAATTTTCAACACCAATTGATGGTACCACACCAAATATACCAACAAATCTCCTATTGGGCTCAGCATCTGGGGCTGGTAAGAGCACTCAACCTCATCACTGGTGGATCGATTAACATGGTCTGCACCAGGTAGTGGTACAGACTGAATGCTCTCCCACCAGCGAACACTTTTTATCCCCTTGAGGTACCACCAGGGATTTAGACCACTCCCTTATTAAACGGTAAGCAGAAGAGGAGGTAAAATGCTTTATTTTTAATTAGTTTATTGAAATGGCTAGTTGAGGGAAGGGAGCCCCTACCATTGGTTTAGTAAGGGGCTCTAGGATTTCTGATGGCATCCGTGATACTCGGTCTTGGTAGTGTAACTTGGTAAAGTTATAAGTGGTCCTTATACAAATAAGGCAAGTAAATAATACGTCTATTTTACATATTCTGCAAAACCGTTTTGGTTTCTTTACTGGCGTATAGTCATTTAACATTGATGTAATGAAAATCTCCATCAATAAGCCATCACAGAGAAAACAAATATATTGAGGTCTGATGACTGCACTTTGCTGACATTTCAATAGTGCATTTATTCTATTTTATGAAAATATCCAAACACAAATATGAGAAGTTTGCAATAAACATTTTTTGACATACTGGAAATTGAAAGTATAATTTGGAAAACAAAACATTAATTTCTAAATTTCCATCTATTTAATAAATCCTACATTTTCTTAATAATTTTTAAACTGCACACAATAACTTCAGTAATTTAAGCTTGAGATACACTGAGCGCGTAGCGGCGCACAGCGTAGCGAAGCAAAGAGAAGCAAACATTTTGCAGGCTTGACTTCACTCCGCTCCTCCTTGCAGCCAGTCTACACTGCATTACGTTTGTTTCTTTCTGTACTGGACATGAATCCAATACTCTGCAGATCAAACGAGAGAAATGTTTCTCATCAAATGAAGCAAAACCCATTTCATAGAAAAAAACAAGTTTATTGCCAATTTAATCCGAATAGTATAATAAATTTTTTGGAAAGAAAAGGTAACCCTAATCATATAGCACCCCCCGTGTCTGTCTGTGTGGGTGCGTGTATATATATATAGTGTTTTTATTATTGCAGAAGCCACTTGCACATCACAGCAATTCAGCTCCTTTGCCACATTCCCCATATGCAGCTAGGAATTCTGGGTAGAATATGCAAATTACATCTGTCTCACTTTTATGCATCCTGGGTCTGTTATTACACAGAACCCTAAAATCAATGCTATGCCACACTGTGGCTTTCTAGCAGCGATAAGGTTTATGCAACTGGTCAGAGCCACTCCTAGGACAGCGCTGTTTGGGGGTTTGTTTAGGGACCTGCGAATATTCGAAATTCGATTCGAAATCGAATCGCTGGTCTTATTCGATTCGGATTCGATTTTGAGGCATGATTCGAAAATTTATCGAATCTCTCCGATCGCACGCAGAGCGCGCCTTCCAGACGTGCAGCACATGGCTGCACGTGGCTGGGAAGGAACGGCACGCTCTTAGGCGCCGCCCACCTCAAGTTCCCTTCACAGTGGAGGCTGCGGTGGACTGGAAGGCAGCTGCGGTTGGAGGGAGCTCCTGCAGTGAACAAACTACAGTCTCTGGACGTGATCCGTGATCGGAGAAGGAGAGAGAGAGCTGCAAGGCAAGCAGGCTGAGTCTGTTCTCTGTTGGTGGTGAGTAGTGGTAAAAATAAGTATAAATTTCCCTGGCCTGTGAATGTGAAAATGGTGTCACACGTAGCCAGAAGATGGCCGTCGGGGGGGGGGGGGGCATCCATTCCAGGGGGTCATTCACTGCTGTCTGCTGCTCTGTGGGAGATAATTATGGGGGTCACTCATTGCTGTCTGCTGCTCCGTGAGATAATTATGGGGGTCACTCACTGCTGTCTGATGCTGTTTGGGAGATAATTATGGGGGCGCTCATTGCTGTCTGCTGCTCTGTGTGGGAGATAATTATGGGGGTCACTCATTGCTGTCTGCTGCTCTGTGAGATAATTATGGGGGTCACTCACTGCTGTCTGATGCTGTTTGGGAGATAATTATGGGGTCACTCATTGCTGTCTGCTGCTCTGTGTGGGAGATAATATGGGGGTCACTCATTGCTGTCTGCTGCTCTGTGAGATAATTATGGGGGTCACTCATTGCTGTCTGCTGCTCTGTGTGGGAGATAATTATGGGGGTCACTCATTGCTGTCTGCTGCTCTGTGAGATAATTATGGGGGTCACTCACTGCTGTCTGCTGCTCTGTTTGGGAGATAATTATGGGGGTCAATCACTGCTGTCTGCTGCTCTGTGTGGGAGATAATTATGGGGGTCACTCATTGCTGTCTGCTGCTCTGTGAGATAATTATGGGGGTCACTCATTGCTGTCTGCTGCTCTGTGTGGGAGATAATTATGGGGTCACTCATTGCTGTCTGCTGCTCTGTGAGATAATTATGGGGGTCACTCACTGCTGTCTGCTGCTCTGTTTGGGAGATAATTATGGGGGTCAATCACTGCTGTCTGCTGCTCTGTGTGGGAGATAATTATGGGGGTCACTCATTGCTGTCTGCTGCTCTGTGAGATAATTATGGGGTCACTCACTGCTGTCTGATGCTGTTTGGGAGATAATTATGGGGTCACTCATTGCTGTCTGCTGCTCTGTGTGGGAGATAAATATGGGGGTCACTCATTGCTGTCTGCTGCTCTGTGAGATAATTATGGGGGTCACTCATTGCTGTCTGCTGCTCTGTGTGGGAGATAATTATGGGGTCACTCATTGCTGTCTGCTGCTCTGTGAGATAATTATGGGGGTCACTCACTGCTGTCTGCTGCTCTGTTGGGAGATAATTATGGGGGTCAATCACTGCTGTCTGCTGCTCTGTGTGGGAGATAATTATGGGGGTCACTCATTGCTGTCTGCTGCTCTGTGAGATAATTATGGGGGTCACTCATTGCTGTCTGCTGCTCTGTGTGGGAGATAATTATGGGGGTCACTCATTGCTGTCTGCTGCTCTGTGAGATAATTATGGGGGTCACTCACTGCTGTCTGCTGCTCTGTTGGGAGATAATTATGGGGGTCAATCACTGCTGTCTGCTGCTCTGTGTGGGAGATAATTATGGGGGTCACTCATTGCTGTCTGCTGCTCTGTGAGATAATTATGGGGGTCACTCACTGCTGTCTGCTGCTCTGTGTGGGAGATAAGTATGGGGGTCAATCACTGCTGTCTGCTGCTCTGTGTGGGAGATAATTAATTATAGGGGGCTGCTCTATTGGAGATAATTAATTATAGGGGGCTGCTCTATGGGAGATAATTAATTATAGGGGGCTGCTCTATGGGAGATAATTAATTATAGGGGGGGCTGCCGCTGCTCTGTGTGGGAGATAATTAATTTGAAGTGAAACATAGTGAAAGGAACACTGTCTTGAATCACACAGATATACAAGCTCCAAAAATATAACACCTCCTTATTTCCCATTAATAAAACCACATTTTTTTGTAATCAATTTAATTATTTTTTTTGTAGACCAATCTGATAAAAAAAAAACCAAAGTCATTCATCTTCAGCAAGACTGACCTGTGAGAGTGACGTCTCTCTCACACTGTCACACACGGTTCACAGAGGAGGCTGAGGTGAGGTCGGGACTCGGGAGTCGACTAGACGACAGGCGCAGTCGGTCCGTGCGAAGAGGACGACGGTGACGTGTTCGTAGGACAGAGGAGCAATTGGCAGGCTGACGCCTGAGCCAAGTTGGGATGGTGATTGGTGAGTATATATAATATTTAATTATCAGTATCCCTGTCACCGCCACGTTTATATTGTGCGTCTTTTGCAGGAAGCCAGGTGATGGAATCAATGGATCTAGTCATTGATTCATTCATAGTCACCAGAAGATGAGAATGGCTGTGCGGACTGGAGGGTGGGGGTGGGCCAGGGGCTTAAAAGTAATTCTGCAATATGTAACTAGTATGACTATGATGAACTTACTACTAGTATGATTAATTTATATGTTATTATTATACTGCAACAAGAGAAATTAATTATATGGGGGCCTGCTCTGTGTGGGAAATAATAAATTATATGGGGGCCTGCTCTGTGTGGGAAATAATAAATTATATGGGGGCCTGCTGGCTGCTCTGTGAGACTTGGGAGATAAATTATATGTGAAATGAATGTGAAGAATGTTGAAAGGAACATGCACAGATATACAAGCTCCAACTTAGAATATACCCCTTTATTTTCCCATTAATTAAGCCAACTTTTTTTTAAAATACAAATTTTTTATTTATTTTTGTAGACAAATCAATGATCAAATTCAAAATGTCATCTGTGAAAAATCATTTTGAAGTGAAGGAAGATTCCTTAACTTGCAAAGTATGCAAAAAAGCATTCTCATTGCAAGCTACTGGCACAACATCCCATCTTTGGTCTCACCTAGAAAGAAAGCATCCGTCCGTGTATCAACAGGCCAAGACCGATGATACAAAGAAGAAAACATTGGTGTCGGCAGTGGCACGACGTCATTCACTGCCAATGACAGAAGGACATGCTATGAAAAAGCAGACTTGCATTTCAGCTTACAGTTTGACACTTGACGCGTCTACTAAAAAAAAGTATGATGCAGCAGTTTTGAAGTTTATTGTAGCAGATGGCCGGCCATTTGAGAGTGCAGCAGGAAGTGGATTTAAGAATTTGTGTTCAGTGTTAACTAGTGGCCGCTATCAACCGCCCCACCCAACCACACTGTCGCGTAAGCTTGATGACATGGCAAATAACTTGCACCAGAAGTTAGTGCAGTTCCTCAGGTCTGAAATTAATGACTGCCGACCATCCATCACGTTTGATCACTGGAAGGCTGACAATAAGTCAAATTATTTGGTGCTTACAATACATTACATATCCGAGTCATCGTGGGTAATGCAATCCCGTTGCTTATCTGTGGTCAACCTAGAGAATTTGGAAGCTGACCATACAGCGAGGAAAACTTCTGAAATAATTTCCAACGAGTTTGCTAAGCATGGATTTGGTGAAGAGAAAATCCTATTTGCCACAACAGACACAACAAACACAATGCCTTGTACTGCTAAAATCCTGGACATACAGTGGCATGGCTGTGCTGCTCACATTTTGCAGCTCACTATAAATGCAGCATTGGACGTTCAAAGAACAGTAAAAAATCTTATAGGCTGTTTGCATTACATTGCTGGGTTTTTTCACTCTTCAACTGTGGGACAAGCTGTATTGACAAAATATCAAGTCGATAAGGGCTTACCCGAATCCAAACCACCACTTGATGTTACAACACGTTTCAATAGTACATATCTGCTGATGGACTGGGTTTCTAGAAATTACGAGTCAATTTCTTTGGCCCTCGTCGATTGTGCAATGAACAAAAAGTGCGCACGAAGCCCTCCACAACCACTTTCAACGCAGTTGCAAGATACGCTGAAGAATGTTCTCCCATTACTCAAACCAACAGCAGAGGCTACAACAATTTTGAGTGCTGACACGCATGTAAGCGTTAGTTTGATTATACCATGTATTTCGGTTCTAAAAGAAGAGCTTGCCAGTGCCACTCTTGCTACGCCTGGCATTCAATGCTTTCGTAATGAGCTTTTACGTCAACTGAATACGCGATTTGATTTGTCCAAAGACTACCTATTAGCAGCCACTTTCATTGACCCCAGATTCAAAACTGTGTTATTCCCTGAACATCAAGTGACACAAGCAAAAGTTTACATAGAGAATATTGCACTGTCGACGTCTTCACCACCTTGGCCTACTACGAGCAATAGCTCCTCCAGTGCACCTGAATTTAATGCCCAGACGAGTGCCACCGATAGCGCCGTACAGTTTGAGTCAACTGTTGTCAACAAGTCCAGTCATAAAGGAAGCCTGCTTGATTCCGTGTTTAAAAAAGTAGACGATGCAAAGAAAGAAGAAGCCACCAGCACCTGGTCAACGGCTCAACAACTTGAAAGTGAAGTCAGTGCATATTTGAAGCAGCCCATAAGTGAACGTGATAGTGATCCGTTGCAGTATTGGAAGGAAAATAAAAGTATCCTACCACTGTTGTCTAGTGTGGCGCGCAACTTACTTGCTATACAAGCAACGAACTGTTCATCAGAAAGGGTTAATTCAGTTGGCGGACAAATAATAACAGATCTTCGCTACAACCTCTCGAGAACTAATGCAGAAACTCTGATTTGGGCTCGGAATAACAAAGATTTACTACTATTTTGACAAATATTGACATGTTAGTAAAGCAGGCACGTGCCGTCAGGGTAGGCAGGTGAGGCAGAGCCTCTCACACGGTCACCTGCCATTAAGCCAGCGTTAAAATAATAAAAGAAACTCAGCTCCTGCTCCACGCTCCCCCAATGTCGGCTTTGTCCTCTGTCAGTCTGCCTTTTCCTCTGTGCGCATTCTTTTACAGCCTACGCAATTTGCGTAGCGGTTGTATGCTTCCCCGCTATGCAAATCGCGTAGGCTGCTGCTGCCTGCTGCTCAGGAGGTCTGCAGCCACGCGTCTGTTCGAATAGGAACACACGCGCGCTGCCAACTTCCTGAGCACTGCTCAAATGTTAGTAAAGCAGGGACATGCCTTCAGGGTAGGCAGGTGAGGCAGAGCCTCACTCATGGTCACCTGCCATTAAGCCAGCGTTAAAATAATAAAAGAAACTCAGCTCCTGCTCCACGCTCCCCCAATGTCAGCTTTGTCCTCTGTCAGTCTGCCTTTTCCTCTGTGCACATTCTTTTACAGCCTACGCAATTTGCGTAGCGGTTGTATGCTTCCCCGCTATGCAAATCGCGTAGGCTGCTGCTGCCTGCTGCTCAGGAGGTCTGCAGCCACGCGTCTGTTCGAATAGGAACACACGCGCGCTGCCAACTTCCTGAGCGCTGCTGGAAAGGTCGTCAGAGCCTCAGAGGCCCTGACAGACCAATGGAATAGCTTGGACCAATGGGAAAGCACCATTGGTCCAAGCCATTAAAAAAAACACCTGCATTGAAGGCTGGCATCTGATTGACAGGAAGGGGCCCAGGCAGCTCCCCCTGCTTCCTCTAGTGGCAGATACAGACTTACAGAGTATGACAGGGGCACAGAAAAACTTTTTTTCTCTATCATTTTATTTTACAACTTACTAAACACAAACCGCAGAAAGTTAGTTAATATATCTGTGTATATCTAGCTCTGACCAGCCTCACCCCATTGACCTCACCGCACGTCCCTCAAGTAAAGTAAAGTTAAAAAACTTATAGTGGAAGGTTAAATAAAGGCTATACAGCGGTTACAGCCCTACCTAGGCCTAATGTAACTTTGTAATTTAGTATGGTTATTTAAATCATTTCAATAAAGTTTGCAAAGTTGCAATAATTTAAGCTTGCATTTGAAGTTTTTATTTTACGTTTGATTTTTATGATGTGAAATACTTTGCTATAACCTACTAATGAAACAAATCTGTTAGATTGCAGCTGTAACGTCAGCTGAACCTGCATGCACAAACAAAGCATACCTATCCAGGCTGTATCGTACACAAAATGCTCGAAAGCGGCATTTTTCGTAATTTTTCGATTCGATTCGATATTCGATTCGAATTCGAAACTAACAGCCGATTTGATTCGAGATTCGATTCGAGCGAAAATTTATGATTCGCAGGTTCCTAGGTTTGTTGGACCCTCATCAGTCAGGCGCTAGGCATGACCAGTTGCAGTGGATGCTTGGGACCCGTAGGGCAATCAGTATCTACAAGAGTTGTGGTGGAGGGCAAAAAGTGAGATAAAAGGCCTCCACACTATAATAAGTGTGTTTATTATTGCAGAAGTCACTTGCACATCACAGCAATTCAATGAATTGTGTCCCATAGCTCCTGTGCCACATTCCCCATATGCAGCAAGAAATGCTGGGTAGGATATGCAAATGACATATGTCTCACTTTTATGCATCCTGGGTCTGTTATTACACAGAGCCCTAAAATTAATGCTATGCTACACTGTGGCTTTGTAGCAGACAGATGTAATTTGCATATCCTACCCAGAATTCCTTGCTGCATATGGGGAATGTGGCACAGGAGCTCTGGGATGCAATTCATTGAATTGCTGTGATGTGCAAGTGGCTTCTGCAATAATAGACACACTTATTATAGTGTGGAGGCCTTTTATCTCACTTTTTGTCCTCCACCACAACTCTTGTAGAATATATATAATATATATATATAATTATATAATATATATATATATATACATATACATACATACATACATATATATATATACAGTGAGCCCTATGTATAGAGTAGGGGATGCATCGATACCACACAGATTGCAGATATATGCACACCCAGACACAGACCTCATCATGAGTGGTGTATATATATCTCCATGGAGTGCAACTTATAAAGAAGGGCAAAATTATTTCTTGAAGCCAACTTCCAGATGAGGGGGGCCGGGTGCCAGCTGCTAAAATTGTTTCTGGTGGGTGTAGATTTCCCATATTGGGAAGCTCTTCCACACTAAAACTGGATTGGGGGTAGAGGAGCCCCCATAATGCCAGCTGTCAGAGCTGAGCTGTTGGGGGCTACAGGTACAGCGGCCATACCGTCCCTCAGAATCATCTGCCGGCAACAAGCACTGGTGGGAGGGATCTAGAGGAGGACCGACGCTGGTGGGAGGGATCTACAGCACACAGCGTAGGCGCCGTGTGCTGCAGGTCCTGCCCCTACCCTCAGCGCGCCGCACCGCCGAAGGGAAAGTTGGACTTTTCCAAGTCCCTGCTGCATCGTGACGCAGCCTGAGCGACGGAGGTGGAAAAATCTGGATAAACTAAGCGCGTCTCGATGCGCGGAGCCGCTTACAGGTGCCGTGCGTCGCTTCGCGCTTAGTGTATCTCAGGCTTAATTCTCTATAAATGTTGTACTTTTGAAGAAAAAGGTTTAAGAATGCTTAATGAGCACTAATAAAAAATACGTTATTAAATTTGTAAAGTAAGAAAATAACCAAATTGTGACATAGGTAAAACACTCTGATCTTTGTATTATAATATATAGATATGGGATAATTGTAATAATTTATTAGTTGCTTGCAACCTTGTAGTAATACTTCTTTAAGAAACGTTTTCAGTTTATCCTACACATTCATATAAGAATACAAAAGTAGCAGTGATCGTAGGAGATCTATTTGGGACCGAAGTACAGTTTAACATTTACTCAGCTAATTAAAATTAAAAAGCATACACACAATTTAACTTTGCAACTTAAATTCTGATTTTAGTATACATAGCATATTTAAAAATATTTTATTTCTTCAGAATATTTCTAATTAAGACTTTAATAACAAAAGGTTAATAATTTACATTTATGTTATTGATGTGAAAACAATGCCTTGAGTTAATCTGTTTCATTTAATAGCTGATCTAATTTAAAAATATATTGTTGTTAAGATAAAGCAATCAATACAGGTCACATAGACTTAGACAGGTCCTATACCCCAGAAATCCACTCCACAACACTTTCGGGGTTTTTCAGAGAGCGTGAAAAGCAGGAGAATGACTGGAGAATGAAAAATTCTAGGTCAAAATATCCAGATTTGGAAAGTGAGACAAATGGGAGAATTTTTATGGTTTGGCTATTTTGACCTAGAATTTTTCATTCTCCAGCCATTCTCCTGCTTTTCACCTCTCTGAATAACCCTGTTTGTTTTTAGACTTAATCTCAGGCAATCTTTCAGATATTTCATTCCAGGATACCTATGGTTCAATATAATTATATCAGCATTTTTGCCAGAAAATATATGAACTGATTGCAGCCAATATTTGTTTTTCCAAATATCGGTTAATTCCTTTGATAAAGTTCTAATTTTGGAAAAATGCAGCTGGTCCAAAAAAACAAAAACATGGTCAGCAAAACGGACAAAAAAGTTTCTTTACAGCTAGAATCATGCACATTTGTGCCTTAAAACATGACTGTTAGAAATATCGGATGGTGGTTGACCCCTTCACTATGGAGTTCGAGATATCTCATGCTTCAAAGGCACAACTTGTGCCCGATATCAAAATAACTTGATCTGCAGCTCTGAAGGACTGTCCTTCTGCGGAATCAGTCAGCACCAGCGACAAAAAACACATGTTCACCTCTCATCCCGCAGTGAGAATGGCTGCTCAATCCGCTTCTTCCAGCTAGGGGCAGAGGGAGCTTGGGGAAATAAAGTCCTCTAGTCTCCCTCTGCGATCACTTCGCCGACCTGCCGGATCTCGCTGGATCCGCCTGTGGACTGCATGGAGGGGAAGCTCGCGGCGACGCTTAGCGCTGCCTCAAGCATCCTGAGGCTTAGCGCGCATTTCAGGGCAGGCTGTTAAATCAGCGCCTGCCCCGTAATATCACACTAAAACAGGGATGCTAAGCAAAAACCTGCAGGTGCAGGTTTTCCTCCTTGGCGTCCCCTGTTTCACCATGAAGAACGTAATATGGCCCTTAAGGTTTAATTTCAAATACATACAGCAGGTACCTGAGGTATGCCAAGGGTCTGGTTATCAATACTTAATGTAGGAAGGCCCTTGGATGATCCTCAAAATGATCAAAAAGGAACACAAAAACTAAGAAGGTTGTATGGATGAAACCCAGATGATGAGATGTTAAATAATCTTGGGTTGAGTCAGTCAAAGCTAGTAATCTGGTAAAAAAGGGGATTGTAGGATAAATGTTCAGATGAAAGTTGAAAGTGGAAGGCACAAGCTCACATAAAGCGTATCTTTCATTAGGAAGCACCAAGTAACGATTTTAAGATCCTGTGATCTTTTTTAACCCTTTGCTTCCCAGATACGTTTTATCTGAATTATGTGCGCTTTTCACTTTCATCTGAACATTTATCCTACAATCCCCTTTCTTACCAGATTACTGGATTTGACTGACTCTAAGATTATTTAACATCTCATCACCTGGGTTTGATCCGTAACCTTTTTTGATGTTTATTTTCCTTTTTAATTCAAAATATAATTTTTTTTACTAGACCCATCTATTAATTGCATAAACAAAGAAAAGTCAAACCTAATAAGTGAACCATTAAGGAATGTAATAATTATAAAATAAATCTGGGAAGCACAATCGCTTAACATTCAGCCTAGGGTCAGACGAGCGCATTTTTCGCATCGTCCGTAAAAAAGTGTGTCCGAACGCATGGATGTACCTTTTCACGGAATATGCGATAGCGGTCATATGATGCGCAATTTCGGCCGTGATTTCATACGGATCCAAACCAGAAAACTTTGGGTGTCTGGACGTTATGTAGGCCAGACATGAGCAGCGTCTGACGTCTCCTAATCACTCACACACGCCGCTATGCAGACGCAGCGCACTATATACGTCAGTACTAGCGGTTCGAAGTTCTTGCGAAAATGCGTTCGTTTGCCGCTTGCGTTGCGCGGCCGAACATTTGCGCGGCCGTACTTCGTGTGTGGGCCTGCGTTGGATGTCATTTGCTGCTACCACGGCCGTAATAAAGTGCGGGTAAACGCATGTTCCCACTGCGTTCATCTGACCCCAGCCTAAATGCAGACAGAAAACATAAACACCGTTTGATAATTAAAACCAGGTATTGCAACATTCCTATGGATGCCTATGTTTGAATTTATGTCAAAATAGTTAAATCATTGATTAACTAAACAAACTTATGTGGCTGAGTTTACCTGCTGCTCAAATGTATATCTGCATTAAAATAAAAGAATATAGCATGTACCTTTCACACTGCAAGGAGTAGCAACAGATAGATACCATGAGTTTTTATAGCATCAATAAATAAACTAAAAATGTGTATTACGCTGGAGTCTAGCTCTCTGAAGAATGTGTTCTGTTTTTACTCCACTTAACAATATAACCCTTCGTTAGCTTAGGCTGGTGTCAGACGAGCGTAGTGTTCACGTCCGTGATTGCGCCTAAAAGTACGTCCGTGATAGCATGAAAGTAAGTCCATTGGAGCCTGACACATGAAGTACGTGCGCACTGAACTGCGGACGCACAACGGCCGCGGCAAACGGACGCAGGTTAGGCAAGAACGTAATACTGCTAGAACGGACGTGCGGAGTGCGCCACGTCCACAACGTCTGCATAGCTTTGTGTGTGAGTGATGGAGCATGGTCAGACGGACTGCATTTATACGTCCAGCATTTGACGGACAGAATGTTTTTTCATTGTAATTTATTTTTCCCTCCTACATCCGTCAAAAAATAACTTCAGTGAAAAAACGGACTGTGTGACCACTACTGCGTCATCCGTACTGACGATGTCCGTACTGCACGGACGTACAGTCCGTAGAAATCACGCTCGTCTGACCCCAGCCTTAGAGGCCATTCTGATGTCTTTGGTCTTTTTAGACTGTAATTCTCCAGTTAAATTGCACTGTGACTTATTCATATGTGCTGGGCAGCAGTTTTTTGGCTATCCTAAAAAAATAAAAATATACACATAGTGCAATACAGCTGTGGGAATGTGTAGCCTAAAAGGAAAGAAACTCGGAATATCCAAATAGAAGTAGACTCTTGGTATCAGATCCGGCCTTCCAGATGACTGGATATTGCCTCCTGTTTTTCTACAGGATCCGCAATGGATGATGGCTTTATGGTCAACCTTTTCCACACACCCAACATAAGGCCTACAGAACATGATTTCCAAGAATGATAAACAGGGATTTTATTGAAAGTATAGCAATAAATCAAAGCAAATAAAAGGAGGCTTGACACGTTTTGATTGTATTTACATACTTTCTCCAGGGCAATGTTGAATTTGTGGAAAATGTTGACTATGCTCTATCAGGTCTATCCACTGAAGGTGAATCTCAGGAGAAGAGGACCATTTAGACCAAATAGTCCATTTGGAAATTGAGATAAATGG
Source organism: Leptobrachium leishanense (assembly GCA_009667805.1). Classification (NCBI taxonomy): domain Eukaryota; kingdom Metazoa; phylum Chordata; class Amphibia; order Anura; family Megophryidae; genus Leptobrachium; species Leptobrachium leishanense. Next base: position 84,277,849 of record CM019069.1, on the reverse strand, counting down.
GAAATTTTTCAAGTTTGGCTATTTTGAACTCGAATTTTCACTTCTCCTGCCTATTCTCCCGAGTTTCACCTTTACAGGTCTATTCAAAGAAAGGTGAAACTCAGGAGAATTTTACTGCTTTGGCTATTTTGACCTAGAGTTTTCACATCTCCAGTCATTCTCCTATTTATCTCACTTTCCAAATCGGCTATTTGGTCGAGATTGTTCTCTTCTCCTGCCAGTTCTCCTTGTTTTCACCTTTCTCTGAATAACCCTGATAGTGAATAGACCTGTATGTGTATATTTTTATTTCTTTAGGACCGAAACGTCCATGCTTGTCCAGTTCTTTTACATAGGAGTGTTGGAACCACCTCCTGCATGTGTGTTAATGTTTCATAAGATAAGTATTGTATCTTCTCACCATCATTTATTGTTATCATTATTGCTTACCTGCACATATAAATTTTTTTAAAAATGGATTTTATGTGATAGTAGTTTAATAATAAAGTAATCACAGTTTCAGTACACTGCAATATTAACCACTTCCCTACCAAGCACGTTTTTTTAAAAACTTACAGGGCTATTCAGAGAGAGGTGAAAACCTTGAGAATTGCCAGGAGAATGAACAAACTAGACCAAATAGCCAATTTGAAAAGTGAGATAAATGGGAGAATTTTTCTGGTTTGACTATTTTGACCTAGAATTTTCAATTCTCCAGTCATTCTCATGGTTTTAACCTCTTTCTGAATAACCCTGTTATATAAATCGTAACGTTTATTTGAAACATGGGATACATACAGGGTTATCCAAAGAGATCCGAATTGCTTGAGAAAGGTAACCGAACGCTGAAAATCAGCGTTCGGTTACCTTTCCTGGCCATTCGGCTATCCAGAGAGCAGGCAATTCGCCAAATCCTGGCGAATTGCCTGAACATACGGTGCCTGTTCGGTGCCTGTTCGAGGGCAGTGAAATCCCCATAAAAAAGCACTGCTTCATCTATTCAGAGAACAAAAACCAGCAGTGAAAGGTTCCCCTAATGCCCTGCCATTCGGTGGTTTAATTCGGCAAGTTAATTCAGGAGAATCCCATAGACTCCAAAGTTAAAAATATTCCCGTTTTAATTCAATATCTAATAAACCATTCATTATAAAATTCTGCAGTAAAGAGTCTCTTTATTTATAGATTTTTTAGGATATTTTAAGCATTTTTCAGATTTTTTTTTTTTTTAAAAGTCCAATTTTTTTTTTTTTTAAAGTTTACTTATTTTTTTCTGTAACAACCCTTTTTATTATCATTCCTTGGACCTCATATGTAAATTTCAGACATTTTCGCTCAGTAGTTTCTTTGCAAACAGCTTTTCATTTTCACAGATTCACACAAACTATTTTGCTAATTTATTCACCTCCCTCGTCTGCTTCTCAGCTGCTTCGGCTGTGTTCGGCTCCTGCTCGGGCTTGGTTTTCGGCAGGTTAATCCAGATGTTTTTGGGGGTTTTCAGCGTGCATTCGGTGAGTTTTGCGGTTAGTTTTCGTCAGGTTTGCGGCAGCCTTTCCCTGCAATTCGGGGACCCTGTGGTGTTTGCTGAATACACCGCAGGGTCACCGAAATGGGATCGGCAAAAGGAACCGAATTGAAGCGAACGAAAAGTCACCGAACGTGCGGTGACTTTTCGAATCTCTTTGAATAACCCTGATAGTTAAAAAATGAATATAGAGTAAATTGAAAGTGTGTAGAGAGATAGTTAAAAGATTAAAATAATGTAAATTAGCTTATTTTTAACTTCTCGTGTATTCATTATTCATTGCAGATATATTGCTGGAATGAAAGAGAAACTCTAGAAGGTGTATCTCAAACAGGGTCTGCATTATTACCATACAAACAGAAATGGCCTTTGTGTTGAATGCTTTAAGGCTGGGTTCACACCTGGGCGTAGCGCTGCGTCGCGCAATGCGCGCGTTTTTTTTACGCGCGTTCGCGCATACAAAAAAAACACGCGAACGCGCGTTGCAGCGTGTTCGCAGCTATGATATGGCCGCGAACGCGCTGCTGTATGCCCGAAAAGAAGCTCCTGAACTTCTTTTTGCGTTGGCCGTTTTAAAGCGCGTTCCTGCACGCTTTAAAACGCTTAGGTCTGAATGGGTCCCATAGCAAAGCATGGGATTTCCCCGTTCCTGCGTTTTAAAGGGTGCACGAACGCGCGTTAAAACGGCTAGGTGTGAACGGGGCCTAAATGTGATAAAGCTAGAAAAAAAGTGGTGAGATCGCTTGCTTTTTTGGTGTTTGTAGTTATCATATTCCAAAAAATACCAGTAGGATATAAAAATGATAAGTGACGGTGGGTGGGGTTCCTTTTATATGCGTTACCTGGTCGCTGTCGGTGCTATATTTTGTATTCGTTATGTGTGCAAGAATTTGCAAAACACATATACAAACATCGACTTGTAACAACCGCGTTATTAAATATACAATATTATCAGCAATCCATTGTATCGTACTCGTGATGGTGTGAATAAAAGGTTAGGAACTACAGGTGGTTCTTCCTTTGTACTCCTATATTTTAAAGGAGCTAGTGCAAATGGGTATTTCAAGGTAAAAAATATATTGTGCAAATGGATGCTGTTTAAAAGAACATGTAAAATTGTACAAATAAAGTGATTCAGTGCTTAAAGCGCAGTAGTGCCTTAGGAGTTATATCTATCTTGCAATTTCTATATCAATATTCAAGACTGATTGAAAGTGCTTAGTTCAATTTGATTTGTAATAAAGTGCTATTGAATCAAGAGTGTGTGATACCAGTTTCCATTTTGTTAAAACATTTATTCGTATACAATAAAAGGCATTCACAGTGATACCCAGTGGTTTAAAGTGCACATTGCAATACTTGGTCAATAGTCAATAGGTTTAAGCAGAATAATAACAAAGTTTGCAGCTGTTAGGGTATATAGTTTAAATATAGAGCAAAATAACGGGCGTCTTTGCAAAAAGTCGGTTTAATAAATTCCTTGTTCATGGTTGGAAGTGGTGTGATCTCTTTGGCAATCCTGGTGCGCTGTTTTCGTGTCGGAGGTGCCAGGTGCAAGTCACTTATCCCTTCAATCCTGATATAAAAATGAGTATGTATGTGGGTACGTGGGCTTAATGCCTTATATCTCTGCACAGCTAGGAATTTTCAGCAATCATAATCCTCTGAATCATATCCCTGTTCTAGTGACTGATCCCAATCTCACATGCTTTCTGTCCTCTTCTTGGCAGCAGTAATGCAGCTGTAACATCTGTAAAATGTTTCTTATTGTGAGGATGGCAGCTCCTCCTCATAGTCTCTTTACTGTATTGCAGAGTGACAGGAGTGAGATCTCACTGACAATTTTGTATTCTCCAATGGCATATAAATCTAGATAAAAGGTATCATGTATGTAAGGGTAAGGACTTTGAGAATGGCTGCGTGGACATCTGAAACGTTGCTGCTGCTGACCTGATAAACAGGTCATATTTGCTGTATTCGGAGACCCTGGTTTCTTCTTTGTTACTTGAGTACCCTATGACAATTTTTTTTTGTTTTTCATTGCGTTACAATGCAAAATCGAGTAAACACATTTATGGTACTAAAGTGGATAAAGGAGCTATGTATTGCGAGGTTTGAGATGTGCCTCTGTAGTCTCATTTGTTGCTGAATCGGATATTGCTGTAAAGCGATGTTTCTACTGCTAATTCTATGCACGGAGTACTTTCATTTAGTGAACAGGTCTAGAAACATGAAAAATGTCGGCAGATAAGAACCTTTCGGCCCATCTAGTCTGCCCAATTACATGGATACTTTACCTGGATTTATCTTTTGTTTAGGATAGCCTTATGCCTATCCCATGCTTGCTTAAATTGGCCGTGGGGTACCAAAACATGCCAAGGTGCTGCCAAATCTCCACTTAAGGCCACCAAAGCCCTAACCCAAACCCATTCCCAACCCAAATCATACCTACAACTGACTCCATGCACACAATATGAATGGGCCTGTAGTTTGAGATCCAACCTTCCTGACTTCTGGACGCAACCCCTTACCAGGCCAATTTTTGGCCCCAGTTCATCAATGTTCGTGGTACTGTGTTGAATGAGAAATAGGGATATGCTGTCAGTCATATTTCTTATTAGGTTATACTGATTTGCTATGTACATATGTAGCCCTGCTATCCACCTGACCACCTCCAGCTATAACACCAGAGCACCCAGCCATTGGCCTGTACCATCGATTTCTCCTTGGCATGCTGACAGATCTAGAGAGGGGACACAGGGGACATTTGCCCCCCCCCAACTGCAGTCCCATTAACGGTCATTGGAGGTTTGAAACCCTGCATCTCCGGTTCTACAAGTCCTACATAGACCATTGGGGTGTTGTACAATGACTATGTACAACTTTAGTTGTATTAAACACGACTATGTACAATGTGCAGAGTAAAAATAAAATGCAAGAGAAACACAGTGTATTTTTTCCACGATTTGTTTAAAATTGTGTATTTCCTTCGAAAAATTTAGGATCGGAAGTGAAATGCCTCAGAAGCAAAAGGGTTAATTTCTATGTATCTAACCTCTAGAGTTCACTTGACAAGGCTATTTCCTGGATACACTCAAAATATATAAACCTTTATAGTGTTTATTCTGTATGTCCAAGCCTGTGTGTGTATCTGTGTATCTGGTTTTATATATGGATGTGTATATAGCTATAGTATTTGTATGTGTCTTTTGAGTGTATCTGTATACAGCTGTGTATGAGCCATCCATTTTTGAGGGACTGTCCCTCTTTTGGACTCAAATCCCCCTTTCTCTCTTTTTTTTTTTTCTTCTAATGTTCCTTCCTTCTTTTTAGCAACTTCTCAGTATATTCAGGGAGTGCAGGTGTATAACAGAGCTGCAAAGAAATAAACTTCCCAGCAGTGACTCTGTAAACTATAATAAATGTAAATAAGATACTTTGCTTTGATTTTAGTTAACATTTTTATTGGTATAAATGGCACAACATTTTGTGATGTCGCCTATAAAGTCTGGGAATAGCTGAGATTCTGAGCCTGACTTTAGCGGCTTCCCTAAATGATTTGTGTATGTGTGTATAGTTATGTGTGTATTTGTATCTCTGAGTTATGTGGCTGTTAAGGCTAATGTCAGACTAATGCAGTCTGAGCGCACTCTGCGTGCGTGAATAACGGACGGACGTACTGACAGAAGATACTGTAGACACCACACAGTTCGTTTTTTTTACGGATGTAGTAAAAACAAGGAAATATGGGAAAGAAAATTAATTAAAATTAAATAACAGGTACAGTCAGCCAGACAAAAAAAACTTCTGAGCGTCAACGTGATGGATGTTGCAAATGCGCTGCGTCTGACGTTGCGTCATTGTGCACACAGGCCGCGACACGGCACACTCTGGGCGTCCCTCGCAGCGCTTTTACGTTGAAATCTAAATGGCGTCCGTTGCCACCTGTGTACTTCGTGTGGTGGTCTCTATTGATCACAAATCAATGCTACGAGGGACGTTAAACTGTGCGGCGTGTTATTGCTGGTGGTGCTTGATTCTCAGTGACAGGCAAATCATGTTTCAAAGTGCAGACATTACTGAAGAGTGTCTATCCTGTGTCACCGAGCCGTATGAGGAAAGACCCTGTGCAATGCTCTGGAGAAAGGGAGTGTGAAGAGCACAGACTGCGCTTAGGCTCGACTCTGCCTGTCACTGCGAACCCAACACCAGCTCTTAGCCAAAACTGGTAGAGTACCCCCCCATGCTGCATTAATTATACTGCAGAGAGACGCTCGTGATCAGTGCACTCGTCTGACACGAGCCTAACATCTAATGCTGCTCCTCAATCTGCATTTTGTATTATTATAGTTAATAGTTTTGTCATGGAGCTGATGTAACGCTCCATGCTTCAAACACCAAGAGACTTTATGTTCATTTATATTGTGTGATTTTAGATATATTTTACATCGTTTGGTTTTAGTTTAATTTAGTTTAGTGTAAAATGGCATAGCTTTGGTTTTAAAAATACTTATATTCCTGTAGGTAAATGTGTTTTTGTGTAAACAGTAAACAAGCTTTACTGCTGTGTAATTTATGCACCAGGGCTTTTCCCATTATCTAGCTGCATGTTTAATTCAAGGGATCTCTGATAGTGTGTGTTTAATCTGATGTGTTAGAGCAATGAATATACAAATGTTGTGTGAGCTGAAGGCTAAAGAATGTAAAGAATGATTTAAATAACTGACATAATGTAATTAGTATGGGTAGGACGAGGTGCGTCATTTTATGCAAATTATGACTGTTGGACTTCAGCATAAATGGCGTTTTGTTCATTAAAAAGTCAGAGAACACTCAGAGCTCAGAGAGAGAATCCTGTTTTAAAGCATACAGCCGCGCCTGGTGTCTTTATTTCAGCGACGCTATACTATACACTATCACCCTCAGAAGGTACTGAGCGGCCTTCTGGAGATTCCTAACGGCTCCAGGGCAGAGGAACAGAAGCAGGCAGGTCAAGCTGCTCGAGGCGCTGAGGACAGTGCTCCCAGTAGCCGGGGTGACCGCAACGAAGGGGTGTCTGGAGAGTCAGGACAGATGGAAGGGAACGGTTCCATCACAAGTTTCCAGGTATAAATGTTTTTATTATTTGAAGTAAATTCCCAGATTTCATGAGGTAACACTTACTCTTGGCAAACAGGAGTTTGGGGGTTCTGTGACCA